>APFE031601343.1:2437-34381 GCA_000404065.3 Pinus taeda | reverse complement strand
GAAATAAGGGGTAGTTTGTAGATAGGAAGGTTCATAAAAAGAAAAAATTGAAATGCTGGGTCTGCAAGTCTAAATGCACCCAAACCAGAAGAAGAAAAAATGTTAGGTAAGTAGGTTGGGTAAGCAATTTTGAGGTTGCAGAATCTTGATTTCTGTTCATTGCCATGTTTTAAAGTATCATCTCTACTCAGGTCACAGTCATCAGGCAGTTTTCATGTGAAGGAGCTCAAATTAGGCATAACTAACTTCCCTTTCTTCCTCTTCCGCAAATCATTAACTAATTTCCCCAAAAAGAGGTCAAGATCTGCTTGATATCTCTTAGTTTCATCATTCTCCATGTCATTAGCTTGGGTGAATATCTGCTTCACTCAAAGAGGATCCATACTTTGTCTATAAGGTTCTATCTCCCCTTTGAAGCCTAAGATCTCTGAAACTTAACGCTTTCTTGTCATCTCCATATTAACTACTTACATTATTATTTAACTCCCTATATTTTCCCCATCCCCCTACTAAAACTATATAGATAATCCCCTTATGTAAATATCCCCTCCCCCTGGTTGAAATATAACCATAAGTACTTCTCTGGGAATTACTAAGTCACCTGAACTTTAGTAAGAACCCTCCTTCTGCATAAATCTCCATTCCCAGGTGTTTGGACCCCTTCCAAAGCACTACGAAAACCATTTCCAAATACTAAAAACCCCCCCGCGCATTCCTATTTGGAAACTATTAATGTTTGTTTGATCAATTTCCACCGCACAAAACGCATTTAACCCATTTTCTAAAGTTCAAAACCCACAGCGCCGCGAAAAATTAAATCTTTAACGTGCGCGCTCTTTTGCTAAAATCTGCACATCTCTCCATTCCGTCCACCGTCCGATCACCCCCCCAGATCCGACGGCCCTTATTCACATTGGGCGCCCTATTGTGGTGGTAGGTTACCACCCGACGTCCGACGGTTTTACCGTTGTACACAGGGATAGGTGGCGACCTCCCATTGCATCGGGCCGCCCCTGATAGAAACCACCTCAGTACCAAAGGCGGTCTGATGCACAGGCAAAACCGCCCTCCCCTCACGTAACAAGAGCGCCACCTCACCCTGCCACGTCGCCTCCACATCACCTCACACAGCCTGCGCCCGGCCCACGTCACCCTGCCATGTGACTCTGCCATGCCACCCCGCTGTACTACCATGTCACCTTGATGACGTCAGCATGCTGACGCCATATCCATACTAGAGGACCCCACTGCTGACGTCAACATGCTAACGTCATCCGCCGTACTATTGATGTCAGCAGCCAGAAAACTGAAAATTCGCACAAGCGCAAAAGTTGAGCTTCGAAGCTCCGGAATAAGAAACGGAGGAAGTTTTTGATGCGCGATTAATGCAAAGTGCTAATCGCGCATCACTACGGGAAATAGGCCATATTGGGGAATCTTTAGGGAATCTTTTGATTCCTTGGCCCTTTTTTCACCGAAAAAGCCCGAAATTGCCTGATATTGCCAAATTAAACGAATTTGAAGACAGAGAGAGACCAGGAACAGAGATTAAAGAGTATCAGATCAAATTTGCAGACAGAAAGCACGTCAAAGAGTATCAGGAAGTGGTGAAGACCATCAATGTAGCGGCAAAGTGTATCAGAGGAGATTTTCTCAGGGCTCGAGGCAAATCCAACATTAAAATGAAAGCTCTGAAAGTCAAGAAGCAATTGAAGACGCATTGAAGGATCACCAACACAAATGACTGCACATTAAACTCACGGAAGATCAGTGGACCAAAACTCAATGCACAGTTATGACAGAACCACTACACCAAGTCACACAGGACACCTCATCAAATCCACTTGATTCAGTTGCCTCTAGTGCAGCCCAAAGGACTTACTTGCATTTAATTCCAGTAACAATTAGGTTTTAGAAAAAGCTTTTTCCGGCAGACCTGTTTAGGTCAATTGTAATAAATGACTTCAGATATTTTGCTTATATATACCACCCTGAAAAATGGAGTATGGGTTGGTTGGTTGGTTTATCAGTAGTTTAATCTTTGTTATTCCGATCTTTCTCTCAAGCAGAGACTCGCAGTGTAACTGTGATGCTTTATATAATCAAAGATTGCTGAAAGCATGGATTTTGAAACTGTCTACTGTGTTTAATTGGCCGAGGAGTGATTGTGGAATTCTTGTGCTTAGACATAGTTCAATAAGTGTTTCTTAACTCTGTTAGTTGTAATCATGTTTGTTTTATCAGAAATTCGCCCTCTAAATTGCAGAAAAGAAGAATAGCTTAGGATTTGCTTAACTGCACCTTAGGCACAATTTTTGCGATTTTTTATGTTTTCATTAGGAATAGTTATGAACATGCATACTTAAATGATCTTGTTTACGCTGTTTCTTTCACTTATGAATGATAATTTAGGAATTATTAATTGCTCCTAGATAACCATTCTTTCACTTCTCCTCCCTGTCAGTTCTGATGAAAGATTCTTAATTGCCTTTCATCCCTGACCATCATTCCATCCTTCAGCAAATTGATCATTGTCTCATGTGTGGCTATCTCGCTCCACAAGCCTCTTGTGACCAAGAAAATGCACCAGCAAGCCTTAATCCATGACTCCATGCCCAATGGTTTGAAACTTATCACACTTTACCTTGCCTCTCTGCTTGGAATTTCTACCTGGCATACACCTTCCATCAAAACAAAACAACAAAACCCCTGTACCTGACAACTAGCCTAAAATCACCATCAACAAGGTTAAATCATTAAGAGGGAGCCCTCTCTGATTGCAAGCGGGCTAGAACCTACAATCCAAATATTGGTTTGTGGTTACCTCGGCCGTATCCCTACAGGAGCTTAGGGACAACCTAAGTGATGACACATACCTATCAATTTAAACAATTGTGTTTAAATTTCCTAGCTCGTCTCCCTCATTCATTTCTTTTCATTTAACTTCCTAAGGATTCCTAAAGCCCCTTTCCATCTCCCAAAATTTCCCTACTACCATCTGCCTTCCCTAACTCCCTCATTTCACCACTTCAATCACTTTTCAGTGTTTTTTTCCCTTTCCTATCATCTAGGGTTTCAAAATGGAATGAGACTACTTCACCAAGACACATCAACACAACCTATGGAGGTGGCGTTATCAAAAAAATCAGAGGAGGTTACCAAAGGTACCTAGACCTGAGGTGACCAAAACATACCAGAGTGGAAAAAGACTTGTGTTTGCTTCTCAAGTTGAGGAAAGGGCCAAGCCTTCTACATCAGTAAAACAGGGATCACATGTATAGGATGAATACCTAATTGAACATGATTTTGGATTGGTGGACATGGAAGCATAAAATGAACCTTAAAACATGCAATAGATTATCAAAGTTAAGGATTCTCAAATCAAAGAGCTTATGGACAATATGGCAAGAGCAAGGTTCGTCATTTCCTTCCTTGAACAAGAGAACAATGAGCTTAAGGATAAACAAATCATTATGGAAAAAGAGAAATCCAAGATACTGTAGCATGGAGACAATGGTAAAGCTATGTTGGAGCTTGGTGAACATGAGGAACATTAAAATCAAGTTGGAAAAAATAAAGCAAGAACCAAGGGACTCAAAATAGCATAGAAGAAAGAGAAAGAGCATAACCTACTAGATGAAGACTTAGACATGGAAGACAGAATTTCCTTGGAGATCAATTAATATAGAGAGGATTGGATAAGTAAGGTCAATGAACACTTGGAAAACTTCTTGAAAGGTCAATAGGGACAACCAGCTATTGAGGCACATGGCCCACCACTATCAAACCAGAAACATGATCTACAACATCAAGCTTAAGTAGTTGAAAGACAAGCTAAAGAAAAACCTAAAGGAAAAAAATGAGAGAGATAACTTGAAGATGCTTGATTAAGCATCCATGAGGGAATGGAATACCTCATTTTGCACTTTATGAGCAATTTTGAAGGTTTCTTAAGCATTTTTTTGTTTTTTTAGAATTTTGGTGCCAAATTCAGAATTTGGGCTATCACTTTTTCCTCAGGACTCCAAATGACAAGTGGCTTACATTTTTGGAAAGATAATGACCTCCTCTCAAAACAAAATTCATCATATTTCTCATAAAGTGCTCAAAGTTTGAGAAAAAGGAGAAAAAGGGGTCAAAAATCATCATTATGCCACTCTTTTTGATAGGTGTTGTGCTTCTAGAGACACCATGGGAGAATGAGTCTTTTAAGTCCTTCGTATGGGTCATTTTCAAAACTTCAAGGTGTTATAGAAACTAGACAGGAAAGGCTAGTTAACCATTCTCTCATATCTCAATTTGGACTTCAAGAAGGCACCTAAAAATGGCCTCAAAGTTGGCATTGCACTTCTGCAAATTTCTGAGTTTTTATTTAAACTTTATGTGTAGTTCAAGGTTTAGATGATGTAATCATGAATAAATAGACATGATAGGTCGTTTTTATGGTTAAGTAGGCCTCATAAAGGAAGAAAAACGCAAAACAAAGTCTAAGGGACAACTTTGTATTTGACCTTCTCACTCTCACCTCTTGGTTGAGAGTATCTTAGAAATAGTTCCACCACTTAGAAAATCGATTCCTTAAGGTAGAGAAGTTGTTTGATTGATTCTATATGTATCATTTCTCATTCATAGAGAGTGGTTGGACTTTTTTGGAGAAGCTTTTACCTTATGTTTTCTTACAACTAATACAGGAGCAGTTGCAACTATATTTTAGGAATTATTGTTCGGTGAATCTATGGTGTTGTTTGATTTTCCTATCAGTTTCTAATGGATATCATCTCTCTTTTCATGCTTTATGTTCTTCCTATGAATTTCCTTATAGTTATATAGACAAGAATCTTAGATTTAAGCTCTATTTATCTAGAAATCATGCTTGTGTTTATTTTCTTCTAAAACTAATGAATTCATGTTTTTACATGCTCATTATGTTTTCTTAAACTCTTAGACCTATACTAAATTGACAACACTTTAATTTCACCATAGCACATTGATATCTAACTCCATTTTATACTTGTCATTGCATAGTTGAAGCCTTGATCTAATTACCTACTCTAATCCCTAGTCCAACAAACCAAAAACCTCAAATTCACAAATACTCAAACAAGACTTGTATATCTAGCCTAAAATCTATTTATTTTCAGTTATTCATTGACAAATACTTAGAAAGATCCCTCTATGGTTCAATAGGGCTAGCTACTGAATTGAAAGTGGTTCGAGGTTACCTCTTTTGATCTCCTCCTCGGTCTGGGAAATTGTATGGGATAAAAAATTCAACAGAAAAGAAGAGGTTAAGACAAGATTTCCTTTAAACTCCAACCATAAGAAAAAAAGGGACAAAAATATTGATGACAGGATGGGTTGTTTTGTCCAAGGAAATTGACCTACATGGGCCCATGAAAAATTTAGATGGCTTGTTTGTTGCGAATGAAAAGAAACAAATTAGAGAGGGAAGAGAAGACAAGAGGGATATACTAAGTAGGGAGAACACACTAATATGATCTCACACATGTGTAATGGAAGAAAATATTGGTGAGCACTAGAGAAATAGTTCAAAGGCTTGGAGGTGCAAAGAAATAATTCACTCTCATGCATACATTGAATAGAAAAGTTAGCTCAGAAGCAATCTAAACACGTAGTGATCAAGCTCTAAAGAAAGTGGACTAGTTAAGGAACTCTCAAAGAGACTTGTTGGGTGAAAAACATCATGGAGAGTAGTGGCTTGCCTTAAGGCTGAAGAACTAGTGGAAGCATGTGGAATGATGAACCAAAGGCTAGGAGAGAAGAACCTAGGTACTTCGGAGCTAATGAACCACTAGGCGTTGACAACACTACTGCTTTCTCTCACTGATGAATTATTTGGTAAAAATGACTTCACTATGATATCTTGGCATGGATGTGAATATTCCTAAAAATACTGAATGATAATGTGTGTAGTTGGTGGATGATGATAGTGTGGTTTTGTGGTATCCTGTTCAGTTGTTCTATTGGTTGAAATTCCTCAAAAGCACTACACCTCAAGCACAAGAATTTAGATTGAGGGTGACAACTACAAGTAACTATCGTTGTAGATTGTCTATGGTTGGGTGGAGAGTTAGAGTCCCACTCTTAGTTTCTATGTCCCTTATAAGATAATTTCACTCTTATGTTTTGTGTGTTAGTTGTTATTATGTATTTGTTACTTGCATGGAAGCAATCTTATGCTAATGTTGGGGAGTGTTGCTCTTTCATAATGAAGAATGTAATTGATTGTGTAAAGATCCCGTGATATAGTCCATTACTCATGGATGTGTTAATATTGAAATAAATTAACCATGCTTGTGCATAAAGGGATTGAAATCCCTATAAATGATTAATTTATTTGTGTATATTTGTTGGTATATTTAGACTCTATGATATTGAATCGCACATGTTGATAATATGGAAATTGATTTCCTGTGCAAAAGTGTTCCATGAACATTTCTTAGGAATGATTTAATTCCTATAATTATCGAGTAGACTACAAATTATTCTAAATGGCCCATGTATTAAGAGATGGATAGATCCCTGAAATATTTATCATTCTATTGAAGAAATAGTTTAATTCCTAGGTTTATTCTAAGCTCAAATCTCATCTAATTATCTATGCATGGAGGACAAACAAAATCCTTGTCATTGAAATGATCTTTGTGTTTTAATGATTCACATAACTAGCTTGTATATATGGCTCGTGTTTATTTATAAGCTCAGGAAGGATAGAATTAGTTATATGATTAATATATGTAAATATATGTGTTGAATGGACTGTGTTGAGCTCTATTAAATGCTAAAGAGGGGTAGCACAATTTTTTCCCATCCTGTATATGTATAGTGTATGTATATTATTCACCATGATAACGCATGGCTAAGAGGTAAAGCCCTTGGTGGAATGGGCGTTAACCTTCGCAGTATACAAGTCGAAGGGTGGGTCACATGGTGCATGTGACCCAGGCCAGAGCACTTTGGAGCATGCCTAGATCAATGGTGGACATTCATTGGTGAGCAGATGGTGGGGATCCAAAAGTGGACCCCCCTCCTTTTCCATACCAAAGGAGGATGGGTCCTCGTGATTAGGTAGAATTGAGATAAAGTCCTTGGATGAAATTATGGAATCGGGAATGGAACCATGAAGACAACCCCCCCCCCCCCTCGTGACATCACAAGGAGGATGGGGGGAGAGTCCATTATTAACTCGAGACCATTGAAAGTGGAGAGATCATAAGAACATACATGTGCCAAAATTTTAGTCCCTAAGGGATTTGAGGGGAGAACTGAGGGAAACTTTTGGGATCAAATCCCCATAATGATGTGGTGGTGGGGCTTGTTACCCAACACAACAAAGAAAAAATGCCCGAGTTAAATGCTATGAGGAAACTCTACGATGGAACCCACAATCACGTGGTGCATCTTGTGGAGAACGTGATAAGGGATGACACTACCCCAATGTTTAAGACAAGTGGTGTCACCCTCGACCCCAGACCCTAGAATATTTGGATATATGGCTTGGTAAAATTCATGGGATTTAAGTCCTGAGGTGATCTATCATGAGGGGCCCATTAGTGAGGACAAGTGCCATGTGGCGTGGACGAGTTCGTTTGTCGGTGAAAAGGGAGATGCGATGTGAGGCAAAGTGAAATACCACATGATCTTGGAATATTATCCATAGAGGTTTTAGTTGGGAGTAGTGTCAATAATAGTTGAGATTTAACTTCATGGGTAACATGGCCATGAAGGGATCATGCCTACTCCCATTTGAATGTGTGTGTGTGTGTGTGTGTGTGGGTGGGTTATTCTATGTGGACTATAGAATGGGGATTAATATGTGACCCTTGTATGAATGGTTTGGCAACTATGTGTGGATTTACTACTTGGGTGGTGACATGGTAGATGACCGAGGTAGCCACGTAGGTGCCGCGTGGTAGATGAAATGATGTGGGATTATTTGATAGGTTAACTTTAAATGACCATATCTTTTGATTTGGATGCTAGATCGAGGAAAATTTTATATTGTTGGAAAGGTATCAATGAAACAAATGCAATGGTTTTATCCATTTTATGTTTTTAGTAAGTAAAAAAAGATAAAAAATTTATAGACCCCATTTCCATAGTTGGACCTTGGGGATTGGGTCAGCGTAGTAATTGCCTCCTTTTGACCTTATTAAGGATTGGGGTTAGTATGGGGTATGTTATAGGATGTACTCCAATTAATCATTGAAATTATTCATGGGTTAGGTGACATCAGAAGCCCTTCCTTCAATAAGAGGTTTAAGGTCTTAGAATTGGTGGAAAATATGAGATCATGTGATATCATGCTTGATTTAGATTGTGATGATATTTTTTCCCAAGGAAAAATCGTAATTTTATTTATGAAAACGTAGTTACATGTTGTAGATGTTTGAAAGAATTCCATCATGTAGTCAAGGGCTGATGATTATAAGTTCATACAAAATAATCAACTAAACAGATGAAGAGATGTTGGGCATGGAATCCCCCCAAGGCATGTTTTGGGGCTTAAAGCCCAAGTTTTAACCAAATCTTTTGTAAAAGCTCCATGAATTATGGGCAAAGAGCGTGAAGTCATAATAGAGTCATAGGGTTGTTCGCCCTTGTTTTTTTAATGTAATGTCGGCTTCATAAACATACCCATGGTCCGCGGACCATGGGAATGTATAAATAGAGCGAGGCTCTAAGTGTAGGAAAAAGGCATAGCATAGTGAATAGAAAAAAAGAATGATGAGTCTAAGAGACTGATTCAAAGTGTAAAGTGTGTCTTTGGATCATAGAGTAGGAGAAGGCTCTGCAACTGAGTGCGCAGAGGCCTAGTAGTCCGCAACTGAGTGCGCAGACCCCTACAGCTGAGTGTGGAAGGAAGGTCAAGTCTGTAACCGTTGGAAGAATTAATAAAGAGAAGTTATATTTCTGTGTATCTTTTCTTGTTTTAATGTATGACTGGGTATAAATTGCAAGTGTACTATTTATTTTCTACGCGGACTCATATGAATGTGTTATATAAATAAATATAACGTAAGACATCTATTTATGCCAAGATAATTGCTTAAGCATAGGAAGATAAGTAAGATCTCAGGTGAGACTTATGGGGATAGCACAGAGTGCTTCTACAGCAGTGGGGAAGCTCCACAACCCTTGGTTAGGGCTGCACAAAGGTAAGTATATCAAGGTGCGATGGCTTGGGAAGTATGCAAAGCAGCCTCCATGAAGGGACTAATAGTTGGACCAGTTCAAGCTCTCAGACATCTCAAGGGTGTAGAAACCTGGTTCCAGCACCCTCCCATACTACTTCGGGTGAGACCTCAGTCCGCACTCCGCACACTGTTGCCGAAAGGGACAGTAGTATAGGGATTTGTTTGGCTAATTAACTTTGAACCTGGGTTCAGCCCCACCAAACCAACAAGAGAAAAGGTTAAACTTTTATCCATTTCTTTTTTTCAAACTTTTTCCATTCCTCTTGAGATGGTGAGGAGGAAACAATGGATAGATGATTTCGTTCTTCTACTCTTGAAATTTCCTTGTCTGAATAAGAATTTTTTGATGCATGATGACGTTTGTATCCGCTATAATCCTTTGATTCTGGTATCCTGGCTAGTTGAGTCGCAGTGACCTATAAATCAGTTGGTTGCTGTGATACTTCCCCCTTTCCTTCTTTGTCTTGTGATTTCTGGTTTTCTACATTGGGAATGGGATTATTTTCTGCTTCGTCCTCTTCCTCATCTAGATCATTTGGGGGAAATTTCCATCCTTTGGGATGTTTCCCTGGTTTACTCTTCCTTCATGATTATTTCTTGGATTCAAGGCATGTGTTTTGTAGATGTCATGTTTGTTGGCATATTCGACATCTGAAGATTGTGTTCTCAAAATCTAGGAACTAAGTTCAGTTCTGCTTGTTGTGTGTCAATTGTATGTGATCTAGAAAGCCTTTTTTGAGGTCCACTTCTATGCATATTCAAGCAAGATTATATATTTGTTCCTCCATTATTTGTGTATTTGTCTTTATGTATCATCCTAAAATATTCCGAATGCCTTGTAGCACTTGGTCATGCCAGAATTTTAGGGGGAGGTTATGAAGCCTAACCCACATCGAAATTTTTGATACAATCATGGTGTTCGCATCAAATTATGGAAACCATGTGGTAATGAAAAGTCCCATTGATCCCCAAAACCATGGGCCTTCCTGAAGTACAATTTCTTGATCCTTCGATGATGCAAACTTTACGATGAAGAATCATTTGGAGCAAAGATGTATTTCATGGTTTGTTGTCCAATATGTGAAGATCCAATGGAAAAGATCCATTGGTTTTAGCTAGAAACTGTTAAATCTACAGATGATGTCTTGGTATTCATAAGTTGTGCAAAGATCATTTGTTTTTTAAATATCTATGACCAATTTCAATTGTTCCACTATGTAGGGATTGGGAGTGTTGGGTGTTTGTTCCGGCTATGCTCTAGTTTGTGTTTCCCCTTGTAGAATGTTTCTATAGGAAATACCACCCTTGATATGTTCTTTGTTTGGTTCTATACCCTTGGGTAAACTAGATCCGGCAACCCCACTTGTTGCCTTTGACTTTCTTGATCTCCTTGCACTGCCTCTCTCTCATACTTAGGATGATGGTGGCCGCGGGATGAATGTTGTAATCTTGAAGAATATGGTCATCCTGCAGATATCTACCACCATAAATTAGGTTTTGTAGGTGCGGTGGATAGCCTATATTGATTATGATGCTCTTCTTCAATTGAGAAACCTTGTTAGGTGTCTGTACCCAAACTGATGATGATTTGCCAGCATGGGTTTTTATAAAAATTTGTACAACATTCTGGTCTTCCAATTCTTCCTGATCTAGGGGGATGTAAGATATGGGTTTGGTATCAGTGACATATGTCACCTCAGAAGCCTGCAAAAAATTCTACATTGTGGGCATAAGCCATAATGTGTTGTGTTCTCTAACAAAAGAGGGATGAGCTACAGAAAAGAGTTCCAATAGCCATAAATTGGATTTCGATCTAACCTGCTTAGAATAAAAAAAAAATTGATCTAAAATGGATAGATCTATCATATATCGACTTAAATTTATACATGCTATCTGCATTTCCAGTGGAGTCTGGGTGAAATGACCAACCTCTTTGACAGAGAGAAATATATCAGTATTTTGATGAGATCTCTCGATGAGTATGATCACGGATGCAGATATCCAAACCTAGACAACATAGAGGGGAGATCCAAGTGTGAATTGGCATGAATCTGTAGGTGCATATCTAACCCAAAACAATAAACCAAATGAAGATTAAAAAACCCCTCCCTTTCACACATAGGAACCAAATCAGATCTAATGTCCGTAAGAAATCAGAGGGAGATCTCATGGCATCCTAATCCATTGAGCTCAATACAATGGTTCCGAATCTTTCCATCCATGAACTTGGCAAGAGACACAGTCCCAATGTCAACAATCTCCTCAGCTGCAGAGATATGTGAAACCCTAGATTTATCCATCCTTTGAAGGCAAACATAGATCTAATTCACATTGTTCTAGAGGAGGGAGCTGTAGATGCTTGCCCTCTTGACAGATCCTCCATCACATACCTTCACCATCACCTCATGCCTTCCATTGCCATAGATCACCAACACCTCAAATCATTCTTCACTACGGATCTTTGCCATCGTCATTCTTCGACCTTCATTCATAATTATAATGATGTCATGACTAGATGTAATTATTGTCAATTGTGATGATATTATTCTACAAATGTTTCAGTATTTCATCATGCTCTCAATGAGGATCATAAAAAACCCATTTATGATTACATGAGAACCATTATGGTTGAAATTATTGATGAAAGCGATGTTATTTTCCAGCCTATTGTTTATTTTTTGTTGGAAATTCTAAAACAAAAATAAGTCATTTAAATAGTTGCTTACACCTTGGTACATACTGTTGTAAAAAAAGAGAGAAGTTGAAACATCACTTGTTTGATGAGAATCTAGTGAAATAATAAGAAAGGGTTGAGGATATTTGTGTGGGTGCACATCCTTTTTCATCTACATATGTCATTACACATGAAGATGATAGTTTTGTAAAGTCTAGTATCATTGGTTGGAGTACCACTTCACTGGTATCTTCTGCAGGACTTTCAAAATGACAGTCACCAAGAAGATATTAGCAATCTTATAGAAGGAATTTCAACAATGAAGGAGAGAACCAAGATGCTTAAGAACACAATATTATATCAACACAATGAGCTTTAATACTTGGGAGTTAGGTGTGGTAGGCAAACTTCCAATGTTGAGGAACAACTAGAGTTTTGAATGGGGAAACAACAAAAACCTACTATTAAGTTGTGGAGCAACCCTCTTTAAAAATACATTAAAAGGCCTACAAAAAAATAAATCCATATAAGAAGTTGTGCATCTTGTATATAGATGATTTGGTGACACATAAGAAGGGGATGGATGGTTGGTATAAAGAGGCAAGAGCCCAATCTTGCAAGTTGCTTCTACAAGATAGTGAGTATATTGGGATACATGATCAAGAGGCATAATGTGGGCATATTATTATTCCAATTGTAATCAGAGTAGTAAAACATTAGCATGATTGAAGTATTTATTGTGGTTTTAGGGGTTATTGATGAATAATGGGAGAGAAATTCTCTATAAAGTTGTGGACTTCAAAATTAATATTGTTTCTATTGATTCCCCCTATTTTAGAAGTCCATTTTAATGTGATTGTAAAGAGATTATGATTTTCCATCCTACCAAGTGGTTAATTTTTGGAAAGTTATTTCTAGCTAATGGTATAGAGGGAGCCCTTAGATATTTGGGATGATAGATTCCCAATTTGCAATGGGATCCAGGTAGATCATTTCATCATGTAGCAAAGCTTGATATAATAATGGATCATAAGGTGGAGTTTATGGAGGGAGAAGAAGGCATTGTGGCAAAGACTGTTTCCATGAAGAGTATAACTATGGATTTAATAGTAGGCATACCAAAGGTGCAAGGTAGGAATTGAATTTATGGAGTGGTTAACCAATTAACCAAGCTTGCAAATTCCTTTATAGTTCCATTGGAGTACATGGTAACATGATTAGTAGTGTTTTATTTGGATGGAATAATTCAAAATCCATGAGTTTCTTATGTACATCATCAACGATCAAGATATCAAGACTCTCAATGCGTTGTGGTGGGAGATATTCAGGATGGATGACATCAATATAACACAATTATGGGCATTGTATGGTGATGATTCTTTGTCATTGGTGGATTTTTCCTCAGTGTGGTAGGTGATTATTCCAATAGTGATACTGTCGCTAGCTAATGGTGATCTCTTCCCTTTAGGTTCACTAGGTACATTTATGAGGGATGGTTCACACTGCAATGGATTCATTTGTATTGGCAATGCCAGTTTCACAATCTATAAATGGGATATAGGTGGATTACACCCATGGGAGGAATACTTAAACACCCTGACGATATTTCCCTTGGTTTATTTTCTGAGATATGCTACCACTCTCAGGATATATGAGGATACCAAGGTTTGGGATCCAGTGGTCATTGGGATGGATGGGTTGCTTCACACAAAGTTGACAAGAGTTACTAGGAATGATAGGGTCTTATTGATATAGTAGGATTTAAGTAGAGCCCTCTTCATATTCATTTGGGATCTTGGAATTGAACTAGGAATGCAAGCTCTGGATTGTATGTAGTTGGGATTCTTTAGGCTTGTCTAGGACCCAAGAATGTAAGTTTGGGTTGCTTGGGATAAGAAACCTCAACAAGGGAGTATTTTAATGTCCCTTTTTGAGAATAGAAGTAAGGAGTCAATTAATTTAATTATTTAATGTCATCTCTAAGGTGATATTGAGTAATTAAATTAAAAAGTGATTATTTAGTGCCTCTTTATTAATTAAAGGATACAATTTTATAAAGTAACTTTATATTATTGAGAAGGAAAAAGGTAAACAGGGGAGATCCATGGTATTTTTATGATCTATTTTATTAACCCATGGTATTTTAATAATAAAAGTTATAAAAGGATAATTGGAGCTCGCTTTTGGGTATGCATTGGTGGTTGTCATTGATCTTGATTGTGAGATCTTTGAGCTTGAATGTAAGGGTATGAACTTGTGTAAATAGGATAGGTTTGCTGATGCCAGATCTGTCTTGAGGAAAATTAGTTACCTATCATTTAATTGTCAACCCGCGGGTTTAGTAAAACTTGCGAAGCGTCTGTGCACTGTATATGCTAGAAATTAACTTTCAATTTATATCAATCTAACTACAAAACCAAATTCACCTATTCTAATTCAAAAATCAATTCAAAATAAATTATAGTACACTTATAGTACATCATGCGAAATTAAAATCTTAATCTTTCACATTTGCAGGAATTGAAATTGCATGAAATGAAATCTACTCTAAGGGATCATGTGTGCATTATCAAATCAGGATCCTATAAAATGAATAATCAAAACCACATGACATGAAATGAAAGAAAAATCAATCATTATGTTAGAAAATTATATATTACAGAGAAATGGAACACATAAAATATTGCAGAAATGTAAACACAAAAATGCATAAAACAAGAGAGACACAAATATACGTGGTTCACCCAGTTTGGGCTATGTCCATGGAGAAATAGCCAGTCCTTCTTTTTATATTATCCAGCAAACTGAAGAGATAGAACCTATAATAGATACACTGTAACTCCCTCTTCTCTCTTAATCTCCTCTCTCTTCCTCACTCAAAATATCGATCTACATAGACGAAATATAATTCCCTCATATATAGTGAGGGGTTGCCTTCTAGGGCAAAAAACCCTAAATTAAACATAACTTCTAACATCAGATCTCCGCTTAATGAATGGCCAATATTGACTACGAAATTAAAACATTTTATGGGCGGTGTTGCCACCCCATTTCAAACTGGGGCCCAATGCAGCAATACCTTTGATACATAATATAATCATGCTCCACACCCAACACATTCTTAAACTCTAGATATGAAAGAAAATAAAAACAATCACTCTTAACCTTTAGATATGAAAGAAAATAAAAGAAATCACTCTTAACATGTAGATATGAGAGAAAAAAAAACAATCACTCTCAACCGCTCACACAGGAAAAGATATGAAAGAAAATAAAAATAATCACTCTTAACCTCTCAGGAAAAGATATGAAATAAATAAATCTTAATCTATGAAAAACAATAAATCTCACACATTGTAGGTGGCCAATTTAAAAGCATGAGAGATGGCAAGTTGAGAGGTTCCCAATGCAAGCATTACCAGAAAGAGGTGAACGTCACTCATGAGCATGGTGCTAAATCTAAATTCCATTCATAAGTAATCTTAACTTGGACACCCGAGTATCTCCAACTTTACACATGCCTTTGAAAAGAGGAGGCTCTCCTATTTATACAAAAACACAAGAAGATACCTCATTAATGGAGGTCCATTATTCTCTCCCTAGATCCTTATAAAATCTCATAGAGTTACAACTCAAATAGGTAACGATGAGACACATATAGAGTTACAACTCAAATACATAATGATGAGACACATATCCTCTTTGACCTTTATATAAATCTTCTTCCATATCTTGAAAGGAATTCGAATTTGAGCATTGTAGGCCACATAAGGGTACCTTGGAAGCTTCCAAACGACCTGCACATGTCATGAAACTCAAGCCACTTTTAACTATTAGAAAGTATATGTCATTTTTCTAAGTGTTAACCATAAATTCACTTAAAATACTATAAATCATTAGCTTTTGGAAAACAGAAACGTAACCCCATGTAATCATGAAAATGGAGGATAATGAAAGGTTATATGGTCATGGAGTTGTGACGTGTGAGTGAAATGGTGGCGATAAAGGTGAAATTGGATCCTATTTTGAATACATTTTTGAGGCTCTACATACCCCCCAACTGATGTTATTTCATGTCCTTATGCAATCTACTGCATTTCTTAATCATGATTTTCTTTTGAAGGAGCTTGGCTTATATCAATTGTCCTTTGCATTTGACAATTTCATTTCTTTTTGCAAAGTATTCCTTGTCATACATTGAATTTCAACATGTTTTGTTGGTTCTTGTGTGACAACCATGTTTTAATTGGTATTGGTTCTTGTGTTTCAATAACTTGTTACTTTTTGTTGCAGCAAGATTCATTGAATATATTTAAGAATGCATCTTTGAATCAACCATATAATATGCTCATCATTTAGTATTTATTTGCAAATCACATAAATTTTGAACCATAATGAAATCATAATGATTAGGACAAGTATGTTAGGATGAAGTGAAGTGATATGGAAGTGATAATAAATGGATGTCCCTTGCCCCCCAACTAAAGGTGTTTATGGTTTTTTTAAAATGAGAAAGGAAATATGGTGAAGTATTTTCCAAAAATTATAATTTCAGTATTCAAGAAATTCTATGATTAAAATCTAGAAAGGAACATACCTTTACTTACCTAGGAAGTGGACAAATTGTGCATATATAGAGACATTATAGCTGTTGGTGGATCATGGAATAGAATGTAGAATTTCATCTGCTTCTTGGTTGCATAAATGGTGGATGAGGTAGTGCAAGTGGATTCTTTATTTCTGTTACTAAATCTATTGTATCTGCCTCAAAATGCTGAAATGATATAGTCTTCACTTGCTGCAAAACCCGATTGTACAATTATAGTCATGCAAATAAATGTGTTGTTGTCGAGCATGAAGAGAAGTCATTGGATTACCGGACATTGATGAATGTCATTAGCCAATGTGAGGCAAAATTTCCATTAATGTCAACGAGTGTCAAGGTACTTAAGTACATCTTGCAAAGTACAAATAGATGAGTTGATGTCGAGCCACTTGCAA
This sequence comes from Pinus taeda, assembly GCA_000404065.3. Lineage (NCBI taxonomy): Eukaryota > Viridiplantae > Streptophyta > Pinopsida > Pinales > Pinaceae > Pinus > Pinus taeda. Next base: position 17,488 of record APFE031601343.1, on the reverse strand, counting down.
GATCCAAAAATCAAAGAACATAGACGTATTCCCATGATATTTGGTGAGAGAACTTTCATTGATGCATACGAGCCTCAAGGTACTAATAAGGACTCTTGCCCTAAACCTAGATAATATGCTGATGTTGATAGGACAAGACTTGTTAGAAAGGAGGCCTTAATGAATCCTCCATCATCTAATGTGAGCATAAAACAATAATTTTGAAGGACTATGGATGAAGCAATTTGTAGTGGATCAAGGTTTATTTGAAAAAACAAGAAGGAAAAGGGAATGAATCATCTTTATAGGGGGGTTGAATGGTTTTATTACTGCGTTAAAGGTTAGTGAAAGCGAGGCAGGAAAATGACTATGAAGGAAAATGAGATGAAGATTTTATTGACTGAATAAGTAGGAATGCAATGGTAAGACCGGTATTTGAAAGGCTTCCAAATGGTGTGATGGATCTGGTTCGACATTATTTTTCCAAAATCATGTGCTAATGCTTGGATATTTCATCTTTGATGTTGCTATGATCATGTTCTTTTGAAAGAAATGTGGTCTTTTAGAGACACTGTTTATTTGTGTCCATCTGTTTATTTTCCCGGAACCTGCAAAAACTTCATACTTTATCTACAATGAAATGTAAGATTATCAAAAGAGAGAGGTGATCAATCTCTTTATTTATGACATTTACACAAAAAACTAAGAATTATTACTAATAAAACAAATTCACGAGAGAAAATCAAATGAATTTTACCTGTTTCGAAATTAGTGCCTCATGTTACCTGTCACGTCTTGTCCTAAATTTATTCATTCTTTCACTATTTCAAATTCCGATTAAATATTTCTCATTGTGTATATCTCGTTGACATCTTTCCGATGACGTTTGAATCATCAAAAACCAATGTCGTATGAGAAAGTTATGCTTGTTTGAAATTTTTGTGAAACAATGAAAATTGTCATGCTTAAGTGTGGCATGGGAACATGATGCTGATGTGAAGGATGAAGTAGGAAAATTAGATGGAATCATCCCCATGAATTTTGTTTAGAATTCGTTGTCATAGAATAAATCATTGATAAATATATAACTACAAAATTGTTTTTCAGCTTCAGAATTATTGTTCAGCTGTAGAATTACACAATTTTTGTAGCTAAAATCCTGAACAAACAGTTAAGTACACACATTTATGCATTTTTGTTATGAACAAATAATCAGTCCAATATTCAAAATTAATCAATAACTCTTCTAGAAAAAATAGAAAATAGAACATTTTTTTTATTAAAAAGGAAAGATAATTCTGATTTGCTTATTTTTACCTCTAAAACTTCTTTGGCTGAACAGTGGCAAAGAGATTTCGAGTTTGTTGATGCTGTAGCCTTGTTTGTTTTTCTTGTCTGTACTTGTACGTAGTGATTACTATGAAGGCCTAAACCACGATTTTGGTAAAATGCAAATAGTCGACAACAATGTAAAATTACTTGAAAAAGGGTCAGTTTTTTAAAGTTCCTAACTGCCTTCTTATCAACCTTGAATGCTTCACAAAGATTCATGATCGACCAAACAATTGGAAGAATGATTGCACAACATCAGATAATATCTATAAGAAAAAATGCCTTACTATCTTCTTCTCCAATCTTGATGTTAATGAGACTATCAACACAAGCCTGAGTTTCTACAGGAGTAGCAAAATGAACAAAGCTAAAGTCTTTACGCTTGACGGAGGCCTGTTCTTCGATAATTGAATTTTCCTAATTTGAACAAATTTCTGGAGTTCCTTTTTAATTCGCTCTTCATCCCAAGATGTAGGCAATACATCAAGGAATACAGACTTAATATATGTCATTTGTTCCTCATGAAGATCAAGGAAATCAGGTATTCTCCTTCCATCATGGCCGCAACTGTATGTGCATTAAATTCTAAATCTATTTTTCTCATGCAATTTGGAAAATAAGGCTCCATAGAACCCCGAAAATCTCTCAAACAGTTACAAATTTGGAGGAAATCTCTCATGCTAAACATAATTCACCCCATTCCAAGAAAAAGTCATGCTTTAGATTTTTGAGATTAATTTTCTTTTGGTGACTAAATGTGTTTTAAAAATGACGTTTTCAAGCTGCTATGCATCTCCTCTGCTCGTATTGCACTCGGGATTTCTGGGTTCATGGTCTCATTCATCAAGAATTTGCACCAGTTTCATAAAAAAATTGGCAATCGAAGAAGTATTCAAAGTCTGGAAATAGCCCTGCAACCAAATAATCTGGATATTTGGGATGACTTTATATTGAACCAAGAGAGCAGGTGACTCACTCAGTATTTATGGATATTCCAAACTTGGGTGTGCACCTTATCTACAACACTTAGCTCTGCATGTCAGTCTTTCATTGGGGGGGCTGAAACTGATACCTTTATCATGAAGTAAAAGGATAGTTAAGCAACAGACCATTAGGAACAAACAACAAGCAAGTGGAGTAAGGAAAAGTCAAGTAGAGACAAGCAAAAGACTCAAAAGAGGAGTGAAAGCAAGACTAGATATGGGATAAATTTCCGGATCGCCAAATTGGAAGAAGAGAACTTGTTACTAGTTATTTCGCACAGGAAAATCCTATCATGGTTAGGGAAAGAAGCCCATTCCCTTGATCAATTGAACTACATCTAGGTAATCCAAGACAATTGACGGTGGTAGAAGCATGGTATTTAGGTGATCGCTAATAAGGAGATCATCCAGATAAGAGCAACACTGCAGTATAGGGGAAGCTTGACCACCTCCACCATTGTATAAGTTCATTTCTCAACCTTGATTTTTTTAAACTCTCAAACAATGTTTGTGTCAATTTGTTTTCGTTGGCTTACATGAAATTTTTTTTTTGTTATTTGTATTTATTAAATTTGTTTTATTTTCATTTTCATTTTTGTGTTTTTATTTACTTTTATTATTGCTTTGATTTTTAATGTTGTTTTATGGTTTGTATATATTCTCTCTCTCTACTCTTCTCTATCCTATCTCTCATCTCTCTCTCTCTCTCTATATATATATATATATATATATATATATATATATATATATATATATAATATATATATATATATATATATATAATATGTTGAGATATAAAAATCTAAGAAAAAAATTATATGTTCTATTTTTTTATATATATATAAATTTAAATAGAAATACTTCATTGATTTATTATTATTATATATATGTGTTTCAAATTATCAAAATGCAAGAAAATAAATCCAAAAAAAAAAAGATTCTAAATCAAAATGCAATTAAGAACTTAAAAAAAAAAATCCAATCAAGCTTGATTTTATTTTTCCTAATTTATCTACTTGAAAGATTATTTTTTTTATTTTTTATTTTTTTTATTTTTATTTTTTTTAAGTATATGAATGTTACGAGTGGAGCCATTTATGGATTAGACATTCTAAAACGTTCATATCCAAATTTGAAAAATGTACCTAATTGTGTATGAGGACATGAAAAAACATTTTAACCTTTAGATTTGCCCCAAAGATCTCTTGAAGAACAAATGAATGTCGTGGCGCAATTGCTTTTCGATACCATTCCTCAATGTAGTCCTTGTGCTCCAAAGAATGTTTAACCTGCATTCTAGATATTTCATCCAGAAATGGTTAGTATCATTTTTTTATATATTTTTCTTTTTATAAAAATGATATGCAGCTAAATGTTTTATACATCTACATGCTTTAATCATGCATCTAGCAAAAATCTGAAAAAATTAACTCTATACTGAAAGCTAGTTCCTATGCACACTTCCCTGACAACTACACCAAAACATTGAGGAAAATTAATTACCTACCATTTAATTGTAACCCCGGGGGTTTAGTAAAACTTGCGAAGCATGTTGTTAGCTTATTGGGGCCTGACCCAGGTTCGAAGTTAATTTAGCCAAATAAATCTCTGTACTACTGGCCCTTTCGGCAACAGTTCGAGGAGCGCAGACTGAGGTCTTATCCAAAGTAGTATGGGGGGGGTGCTGGAACCAAGTTTCCGCACCCTAGAGATGTCTGAGGGGTTGATTTGGTCCACCTACTAGTCCCTGCGTGTAGGTTGCTTACTTCCATGGTCGTCGTGTCTTGATAGATTCACCTTCGCGTAACCCTAACTAGGGGTTGCAGGCTTCTGCACTACTGGAGAAACATCTTGTACTATTTCCCTAAGTCACACCTAAGATCTTACTTATCTTCCTACACCCATTAGTTATATTCATGTAAATAGAAGCCTTGTGTTATTTTTATTTATACAATACATGCATATAAGTTCGCACAGTAAATAAATAGTAAACTTCCAAATTATACCCAATAATACATAAGGTAGGAAAAGATACACATAAATATGGTAAACTTCTCTTTATTAATTCTTTCCATGGTTATAGACTCGACCTGCCCTGCGCACTTATTTGTAGGAGTCCACGCACTTAGCTGCGAAGTACTAGGCCTATGTGCACACAACCGTAGAGCCTTCTCCTACTCTACAACCCAAGACACACTTTACACTTCGATTCAAGCTCTTAGACTCAACATGCTTTTCTCCTTAACTTCGCTATTCGCTATCTTCTACACTTAGAGCCTCACCCGATTTATACAATCCCATGGTCCACGGACCATGGGTAGGTCTATCAAGCTGAAATTATGTTATAAAAACAAGGGCAGACAACCCTGTGACTCTATTATGAATTCACACTCTGTGCCCACAAATTGTGGAGTCTTTACAATGGACTTGGTCAAAAATTGGTCTTTAAGCCCCAAAACATGTCGTGGGGTAATTCTACACCCAACCAGCCCCTGACACAAACATCGTGACTCGCCCTTGAGTCACTATGTCGGTGCAGAGATCTTCGAACGAAGTCCCTCCAACTCTGTTTGAACCGTTGCAAGGTCAGCAATGCACTGAGTGGATGCCTGCTGGATTTACTGTAGGTGTTGTTCCGAGACTGTGGTGTCAAAAATGCTTCCCTACATTCGTTCCTGTGTCCCCTGCATTTGTGTGAGCTTGACTTCAATTGTTGCCGTGATGGTGAAGGCTTCGTCGATCCAAGGTTGAACACGCACTTTCAAGAGTGCTTCTTTGTGCTATGCTGTGTCCACCTATTCTTTCAATGTTTTGGCTTGTTGCATCGATGTGACCCTATGAGTGAGGGCCACCGTCTACGCTGTCCCTTTGATGCTTTCGTACTACTGCTAGAGTTCATGTGCTTCTGTTTCTATGCGCTGGATGTTGGGGTCCTCCTGCAGATTCGTGAGGACCTCAAATGACTCCTCCAACATTCTGGTGTATTCCCTTACTATACTGCCGATCTCTTCCAGCCCTGATGTAATAGCGCTAGTGCGCTATTCTCTTACTTCTAGAGGGGTGGATGGCTGTGCCTTCAACCGCAGCTCTGCTATTTGAATGTTCAGCTCCACCTGAAGCTTAGTCATTTCTTCTCGCGCCTCGCGCACCCCAACTGCTAGCCTATGTATGAGCACCTCTATTGGTGTGTCAGCTGGGATAGCCAACTCAGGGGTGCTTTAAAAAGCTTCTTCTAGTACTTATACCAGCTGCCGATTCTATGACACCACTTCATCATGCTGCAAGCTCAACTACTCTATGCTGATCTTTTTCTCGCTTAGTACTTGTAGTGTGGGGCTGTCCCTAGCCCGCAGTTCTACAGTAATCCCATCTTTTAGAACATTTAACGTCTCTCGTGGGAGTGCAACCATGTTAATAATGATACCCTTTAGTGTGTTAATCGTAGGCTTGTTGGCCTCATTTTTTGTCACCAGTGCCCCTTCCGGTAGTACTATTGTATTTGTTGCCCAAGCGCGCAACATCTGCTTTGCTGCAGTTGTCCCTACTGCGAGGCTGGTCGAAAGGGTACCAACCTGAGGAGTGCACACTTCCAACTCCTGCAGCTGTGCTCTGTGGGCCCCCAACACAATCTAGTTCTCTCGCGTAAAATTCTAGAGGGCCTCGGAGGTGACATCATGCACCATCTCGTCAATGTTGTGGAGATCACCCTCAATAAGGGTGATTGGGTCAATAGACAGCTTTGATGCCTTGACCTTCTTGCACGGCCCCATCTACTCACTTGGGCATTGGCGCTTCAGTTGTGTTGACGCGGTTTGTGGGTTTGTGCCACCGTCCTCTTCCTCTACTTCTTGCCCATGCAAAGGTGAATTTTGGCCCTTGCACACCTTCTTGGCTACCTCTTGCGTTGCTGCTACTCTTATGACCTTTTTATATTCTATTGTTGTCTGTGCAGCATATTGTGCCTCCTGAGATTTTTTTGCCACTTCCTCCTGCCTTCTCTTCTCTACCAATTGTGCCATGCACAATTTGGCCTCTTCTTTCTTCTTTTGTGATGCATACTTCTCCATTGTTGCGATGTCTAGGGCACGCCACTCTAGCAGCCATGTCTCCAGTACATCAAAGATTACATCGTCCATGGCTACAAAGGGTAGCTCTCTCCATTGGTTGGCTGAGTCCTTGCATGCTCTTATATAGATGTTGTGGAGGTCCTCTTTAAACTCTGAAAAACTTTTCAAGTTGTTGTAGATAGTGGGTGACAACCGTAGCTTGTGGTTAATCCCCATTTTGATGTTCATTCCATGAATGCCTAGAATATCTTACTGTCGCGGATCCAGTTTGTGTCCTTTGTGGCCAAGAGCGAAGCATACTTCGCGGTCTCTGGTAGATCCTTGTCAATTATGGGGAACTGACCATCCTCCGGCAATTCCCTTGCCACAAGCACTATGGACAACAGGAGCCATGCATAGTGGAACATTTTTCCTTGTCCATGATCCTTGCAGCAATTTTCCAGGAACAAGGCAAAATGTTCCACTATGCATGGCTCCTGTTGTCCATCCTTGCATAGGATCTCAGACTAGTTAAACTGGACCCCCTCCATGCACTACTCAGCAAGTGCTACCACCGGCGTGGGTACCTCGTCTGCGCAACACTTACGTATAACCTTACTTGCCAGTATTTGGGTCACCACTCTTATTGCTTTGTTGTTGATGTTGGATATGGCGTAGCCCCATTTCTTCTTCTCCAGTTTATATTTCTTCTTCATGGCCTTCGCGATGGCCAAGTCATTGCTCTTCCCATCCAAGATATCTACAGGGTACTCGCCTTTGCATGGGAGATGGGTAATATTGTGAATCAAGTGGTTTGTGATGAGGATGGGCTCCTCTAACCACAAACACCCACCATCCACTAGATAGAGAAGCTGACTGATGAAGAAAATTATTATTGGGGCATGGTGGAAATGCGGAACCTAGAGCAGGTTTAGTAACCCTGTGTTTTCCACTCCGTGTAACCACATTCACAACTCTAATTCGGTAACCCCCGACGCGATATTCTGCTTAGGCTTCATGAGGTGTGTAGTCTATAGGTGAGGGAACTTCTTGTGGTCAGCGATATCCCAATCTTCAAATTTCAAGCTAGGCACCCATCCAAGGTTCGTGCCCTCAAAAATGATGTCGTCCAGCAGGAGCAGGGTCTGGAGAGAGCTTGCTCTTATCAAGATCCTTGGGCTCTTTAGCCTTCCCCTTTCATGGGGGTATATAGGTGAGCAACTTTGTTGGAGGGTGTGTAGGCTTAGTTTCTTCCTCCATGCCTTTGTCCTTGTCTTCTTTGATGATAAGGTCCTCTAGGTCTTCTTCCTCCTCATTGGTTTCTATGTTAACAACTTTCCCCTTCTCATCTATCGTCAGTCTAATGCGGAGTAGGTTTCGCGAGGACACCCATATGGGAACCATCAACTGTTTGTCTTTATTTGGCCTTGGCGTGCATGGTGATTTAGGGATCTCCACCACAATCTCGGTGCCTTCAGGGGCATCCCCTACAGTCAAGGCCTGCGCTGCCTCTTCGGAGGTCATCTCTGTAATTTCCATAACTTCTTGAGATGTTGCCATCGTGTCCGACCAGAAATCTATCACTCGTGTAATTAGGGGCTCAATCAACGCTATGCATAGGTCGAACAAGGCCCTACTTAGAATACTCACGGTATACACAAATCAATTCGCAAATGACTAAGTGTTGTTTGTTGGGCAACCCTTTGTAATTTATGGCACCTTTTAAATTTGAATTTGACTATTCCCCCCAAATCCGGTTCATTAATGCTCCCTTGGCAGAAGATTTTCCTAAATATTGCCCATAAATGGCGTCTTAAATGCCTGTCACCCACTCCATTTGGTATCAAGTCGAGCATCACATCATGAATAGTGGCTCCAACGATCACTTTCTAGCCAAATCCCCCCTTGCATGGTCACGAACCTTGTGACACTTTACTCTTGCGCGCAACTCCACCATCACACAGCTCCCGGGTAGAGTAGTTTATAGTCCCGCACCTCCTTTCAACTGCCAGGAGCGCTAAGACTGTACTTCCCATGGCTAGTCAAGTGGCCACGCCACCTGTGTAGGGTTTCATTCGGTCATCCATCACTTTTCCTAGAACATACCCACTTTATCATTGGCATCACGCCACCATGGTTGATCCGTTTGGTAATATGTGGTCCATTCCAAGACATCAGGATGATAAATTCTCAGCAATAGTATGCAAATTCATCGATGTGATCATGCACACCTTGCTTTGTCATCCTAGGTTCTTTATTGAGAAAATCCTTCTTGATCCCGTCCTCCATCTTCTTCGCTTTCGCTTCCAGCAGAGCACTTTTCTCCCTTAACCGCACCTTATCGTTCATAAGTTCTTGGAGCCTAAGGTCACCCTGTTGGATTTCCTTGTTAGGTCCCAAGTATTCCGCTTCGTTCAACTGTGCTACCCCCTCTTCCAAGGTTCTGCGAACCTTCATATCTACCGGTGATGCCATGCACGGACTAGGCATTTTATTCTCTATGGGGATTACAACATTCGTTCCATACTCTAGCCTCAAAGGTGATTGGGCTGTTAGTTTCTTGCACGTGGTCCTATAAGCCCATAGAACCGCTGGTATGTGCAGGTCCCAATCAGTTTGCTGCACACTATGTACCTTGTTTAGATCTTTGCATAATTCGTTAAAGGCTTTTGCATGTTTAAGCATCTACGCACTTGGTCTCTCCCTATTTCGTGGTTCCAACTAGAGGGGTTGTTCGCACCCTTGGCTTGGCCACACTTGCTTGCTGACCATGTCTCCTAACACGAAGGCAGTGTGTATCCACACAAGTTTCCTACCATATGCATGTATCCACCTAGACAAGTGGGTGTGTGAACCATTTTTTCCAACAATCTTGTCTTTTAATCACATCTGGGGATTCCCAAAATGCATGCGCATCATCCTTCTGCATTCGTGCCATTCCTCAAGACTTTGTTGGTGTTTACCCCACCACCTCGTGGGCATAGCGTGCAGTACCCATTTCAAAGCTTAGAAATGTTGCTGTTTCAACACTTCTCTTTCAAATTTGTTCAGGAAGTTATCCACCTCTTAACCCATCATACGTAGGCAAATCCCTTACCTCCGTCAATATGCAGCATAGCGATCTTGTCATCATGTTACATTTTAGTGTGGTTACCTCGTGTAAACGATTCTTTCATCCTTCTATCTCCTCGTCAGAATCCGTTGTGTAGGAGCTTTTGTGCTCCCATGAGATTCATCCATCCGAGGTTAAGTTTACCTAGTCTTGTTCTCACATAGTTATCTTGTAAATGCAGTCCAGATCATCGTCGCTATCGTAGTTACGCATTGGCTCCATGTAGTGAGATCCTTTTGCAGGGTCTAAAGGTACAATTACGTGCAGATATTTTTTCTCAAAAATCATCTTGCGCTTCTTTAGAGTTATCACCCCATTTAGGTCAGTGGACCAATCTATTCCTAATAGTGCAGGGTAGGGATTGCTATCATAAAAAATCTCTATTAATTCGAAGTCGGCTAGCATGCTTGCTCCTTTGATATCCACTGTGATTCCCTACAATCTCCCCATAGGTAGGATCTTTTGCTAGTTCGCCATTCGTAGTTGGATAAGAGACCATTGCAGCATAGGCCTTCCTATGCGCTCCCATGTTGGCTTAGGTAGAATGTTCGCATCTGATCCTGGGTCTAGAATCACTTGGTCTATCTCATATTACCCAATCTATGCGATCAACCTCATTTCCCTTCTTGTTCACGTCGTGTGCTTTCTGAGCTTTTGGACTATGTGTGGTTCTCCTGGCACGGTCCCAACGCATCTATTAATGAGTTCCTGCAACCCCTTTATAGCCTTGTTGTCGTGCAACAGCTTCATGCATGTTTCCAGGAACGTTGTGAGCATCGATGGGTCTATTGGAAATAATACTGAGAGGGGGGGGGGGGGAATCAGTATTATCAGGTCAATTATTTTTCATTTCATAATCAAATTTGTATACGTTACTTCAATTAGTAAAAACTGCGTATGTACACAACTGCAGTTAATGAAACTAGCGTATAACCAACAGACTTGTAATTTAAATTATTCTTCAGATGTTGATCATTAATCTGTGCATCAAACCATATAAACAGTAACCAGGAGCAGTAAAAAGAAACATGCAGTCACACATAAGAACACAAGATATAAGGTGGAAACCCAATGTGGGTGAAAACCACCTGCTGCAATTCGTTTCTATCTTCTTTTGATTAGAAACTTCTTTTTACAATGTATCTGTACTAGTGCAGTCTTATACTAGTACGCAGGCTACTACCTGCAGAAGGCTACAACCTTCTCTCATTCTCCAGCTTCTCCTAGAAGGGAGCTACAACTCCCTTAGCTCTTGTACTAACTGAGGTATTAGTACGTAGGTGCTGACCTACAGAAGGCTACAACCTTCTATTTTCTTCTAGGGACCACGTTTCTGTGGAGCACTTGGAAGGTATGCTTTTGACAAGCAATTTAGTGGTTTTTCAATAATAATTGTAACATTTTCTGCATTGTGAATTCAAAGAAGATAAAGGATTTTAACAAAATGTACAAAAATTGACAAAGGAAGCTCAATTATTGATAATTGTCGTTTTTATGCAGGAAAACGTGGAAGCAAGGAGTTGCCGTCCAAAAGCGAGAAGCAGAGGAAGAATAATTGTTGTCCCTCCATAGGGGAACCAGATGCGAACAAGATCGAGCAAATCAGAACTGAATAGTCTATGGAAAGAATGCGGGATACCGAGTCGGCGAACGCGAGGAAGAAAAGAGAAGGATTAACCGATTGGCGAATCCCTCAAGATCTCTGATCCTGAGGGATCGCTGCTTTACTTATCTTTGATTATCTAGATACCTCCGTCATTACTTTTATATAAAGGAACAACATCATTGAGCGAGAGACCACAGTTTTTATAATTTTAAGTTTCAAAACAAACTTTGATCATTGAGTCTCACTGAGACCTGATTTTGTTATACTCTGTTGATGCGATTAATATAAAAGACTTGGTGTTTATTTCATCTCTGCGTCTGGAGTAACCTAAGGCGGTGTACCATTGGTAGCTAAGGGCCCGGCTCCGAAGGACACTTGCCTTTGTATCATTATACGGTGATTTGCGTGTGGTTTGTTTATCTTTATTACTTAGTAATCTGATACATTTTCCATATGATATGCTATGCTCTGTTATAATCAATATATGAATGATTTCTCCATATAATGTCTCTGCACTGTACAATTGGATCTATTCAAGGTTGAATTGCATATTTAATCAGCTCTTTCTGTAATAGAGTGTCGGTATGAATGTTACTGTCATTGGATCCAAGTGAAATAATATTTGTGGGACTTGAAAGTAGCGTTACTCTGTTTAGAAACATAGTCATATCATTCATTATTCTCACATTTCTATATTAATATAAAACATGTACATACGGTTGATGGTTGCCATTCCATAATTCATCAAGGATTGCTGTTCCATTTTATTACTGTTGTTCCATTTTATCACTACTGTTCCATTTTATTAACTGTTGTTCCATTTTACTGCTGTTCCATTTACTGTTGTTCCATTTCCAGTTTGTTGTTCCATTTTGCCTTCTGCTGTTTTATTTACCTGCTTTTATTGTTTTGGCGTGAGAGAAGGTCTAAGGCTGTAGTGAGCCTCAGCAAGACGCTGCCTAGCTCCCAGACCTATAAGTCCATGCTATAAATTCCTTTCTTCATCAGTTTCTAGAGGGATGGGTTATTGCTTCTGTACCCTTGACTGATCAACTATTTTTTGTGGTTCCATATTTTGGATTCGTTTAGTTACAGCTTAGCATCTGTTTTCATTTGTATCTTCTAAACACTATACTACTAAGCATTACTCGGACAAATAGCCTCGGATTGAGCTACTCTTCGCAATAACAAAACGTTCCCGGATTGACTTATTAATGTGGAATAATTAGAGGTGTGAAAGACCCTAGTTATAGCTCTACATTTTGGCGCCATTGCCGGGGAAGGAGTATAGCCATTTACCTTTACAGAGTAGTGCGCAAATCTGCTAGGGGGGAGTTGGATCTTAAAAACGGAAGCTAAGAACCTGCGTACGGAGCATGTAAAAGCCCTGCTCCACCGTTCGCTCTCTTAGCAGAATTGCTGGTTGAATAGGATTTAGTAGTTTTTAGAGTGCATGACTAAGCAGAAAAAGTTATAAAAGAGTATCAAACCTCCAGCCAAACCTGAAAAAGCCAAAGGACCAGTGACCCTTGGCCGAACAACCTTCATAGATGAAATCTATAATAAAACTGAATCTCAGCCGTCGGTAGGCCTCAGAAAGATTAATTCTAAACAGCCTACTAGCTCCCTTCAGGCCACAGCATCACCATCTGGAGCCTTTGCTGAGGTGCATAGTTAGACCGATGAACAGGACTTTCAAGAAATTGAAAATTCTGTGTCTAAATGACTGCAGGAAGGGAATTTAAGCAACCTTTGTGAAGGAGAAGGGGAAACAGGGGAAATAGAAGAACCAAGGTCTCCCTCTAGGATAATCCAACTGTTAAACGGCCCATACAAGGGGAGCGCGGTCAAATTTAATATTGAAGGCACCCCATTCCCTCAGATAGAAATCCCAGATAAGGGGAGTGTCATTAAAACAGTCCCTGCCAAGGTCGTTCCTTCTCAACCTAGGAACACCCTCCTAGAAATTCCGGAAGGTTATTGGCACATATTTGATCATATGGAGCAGAATCAACCACATACTCAAACTTCTACATTGCAATATCCTATATTAGATTCTGCTACAAATGCACCCATGAAAGTGATCCCTCTTCAACGCATCCCGACGTTTCATGGACTTACATCAGAGGACCCCGATGCATTCTTATTTGAATTCGATGTGCTATGTAGAGGATACGATTACACCACTGACCCCCAAAAATTAAAATTGTTCCCCTCCACTTTCAAAGGAGCAGCTCTGAGATGGTTTATGGGTTTAGGTGGTGGAGTCATAAACAACTGGGAGCAAATGAAAGAATCTTTCCTCAAGAAATATCATGATTACTGTAGGTCGAGAGAACTAAAAGATGAAATTTTCCAAATGACGGCCATACCAAATGAAACTTTAGAGGAATACGTAGAACGTTTCCAGTATAATTTACAGAGACCCCCCTATGCATCGCTACCTCTACCTGATAATGTGTTGAAAACTGCATTGATTAGAGGCATGAAAGAACAGTGGATTGAAACATTGAATATCATGGGAAAAGGGGATATTTACCAAGAGAATTTTGCTGACATCATTAATTTATGCATCAGGAGTTCAAGAGGCAGCACAAGGATAAAACCAACAGAATATGATCGGTTTGTTAGAGATAACAAAATATCAACAGAAAGAGTAACACGTGTAGAACTAGGGAATTTATTAGAAAATTTTAAAACTGATATTCTAGGGACATTAACTACACAGCTTGATATTGTGCAGGCTAAACAAAAGCAGATGGAGGCGGAACAAAATCTGGCAATTTTCTGCCCCCGATGTAGAAGAAAACATAGCCACAAGGAATGTCCACTAGATACAGTTCAAACATGTGCTATCTGTACGAAAGACCACCTTACGGAGAGCTGCCCCTCACTTCTTGGATTGAAGGCAGTATACAAGGAAGCGGAAGAAGAACCAGAGCTAGCATACTTTGTTAACCAGTGTCACCAATGGCAACCTAGGCAATCTGGTATGTTTTCGGACCCAACTTCTTCTTTCCAGCCTTCGCAGTATAACGCTCAGCAATATGGTATGTGGCAAAACCAATCTACACCCCCATTTTCGAACTGGTCATCACAGCCGTTTCCTTCTCCAAATCCATGCATGAATCACATAGGGCAATTCGGCTGGCCAAATTTTCCTTATACCCCACCGTATTGGCAGAATAACTCATATCCTCCACAATGGATTCCCCCTACTTCACAAGGTTCACCCTGGCAGACAAATTGGCAAAAATCAACATATCAGCCAATAGGAACTATTCCACTCCCTCAATCGACTCTGACAGCCTTACAACAAAACCCCCAGTCTAATCTGAGACCACAACTCCCAGCCCAACCCAATCCCAATCCTAATAATAGACCGGTCCAATCCCTCCAAATCATAGAAACATCAGAAATCGGACCTGATCTAAGGGAGTGCAATGATCTTCAGTTAAGATCTGGACATATAATAGAAACAGAGGGAGACAAAACAGTTCACATTGAAGATCAGTTACCAGTAGAACAACCGCTACAACAAGAGGGTGTAAATAAAGTACAGACCCATCAACAAGCAGGTACACCCTCTCCTCCTTTCCCGGAACGATTAGTCATACCACGACCAGTACAATATCCAGACTTTGACATTCTGGGAGAGTTACAAAACCTGTACATAAAAATACCATTCCTCCAAGCCATTCAAGATATTCCTATATACGCAAAAAATATAAAAGAACTGTGCATAAAAAAATCAAGGAGGAATACAACCACTAACCCTAGAGTCCAAGTAGTCGGTACTTTATCCGACTTGTTATCAGGAAAAGAGACACCTATCAAATACGAAGATCCCAGAAATCCAATTGTAACTATCCAAATCTATGGTCAAACCCTGACTAACGCTTTAGTTGATCTAGGAGATGCAATCAATATTTTGACAACCTCTACCTGCCAAAAGCTTGGCATTACATCAGTAGAACCTACTTCTACTTTGCT
>APFE031601338.1:0-21419 GCA_000404065.3 Pinus taeda | reverse complement strand
CATTTCAATGTGGCGAGGTTCAACAAAATCGGCACGACGAGGCTGCAGGTGCAAATTTACTTCTTAAACCTTCATCCCTCTATTTCAATGTGGCGAGGTTCAACAAAAGTGGCACCACAAGGTTGTAGGGGCAGTTTCAATGTTAGCAGGTTCAAGCACAAGTCCAATATGGCGAGGTTCATTGGCAACTTTGAATATTAATTTTTGTAACTCTTTTAATATTTCTTCTTTGCAGGTGGGTTTTTTTTTGCAAACATATTTTTGTAGTTGATTTCTTTTTTACAGGTGACCTTCAAATTTTGGTTTGCATTAAAAATATGTACCTTAAATATTTGGGGATAAATCTAACCTCTCTAAAATATTTTCTCCAAATATTCCATAAAGCTGATATCATAATAATTTTACTTATTACTTTCCCTGTACCTGCTAAACTATATGTAGGAAAGTAAAATTATATCCAAGAATGTAAAATTATATTCAGGAAAGTAATTTTTTAAGCTCTAGTGGAAAGTTGCGACACCGACTCACCCTCATTTGAGACGGTGTTTGTAAGGTTTTTTTAAATCAAGCTTGACCCCGACACATCCTCTGATGATGGACTCACTTGGTAGTCCAAAACATTGGGTTCACAAAACTCTATAATAGGTCATTCCTCATCTATCTAAAACTATCCTCACCTGTATGTATTCATTATTTTACAATTAAATTTCTTATGCGTGTGGAGAGTATTGCTAGGTGGTGTATGCCCTTCTCCTTCACTTGAGTGTCTTTCTTCCATGCTAGAGGAGGAGCTCTTGTAGGCCTATTTTTAGCCCAAACAAAGGTAGGTAAGTGTCTATGAATTTCTGCTATTCTAGCCGCAAGGACAACCCTTATATTTCCTCGCATGTGTGACTGTAACAACCCCAAAATAGACTCATAGCCCTCAGTGGTGTGCCCTTTCTCTTCGCTGCCTTTGGAGACCTCCTTCCTTCGTTCTTTGTTGACTTTCCCTTAGCAGATTTTATAGAACACTTTATGCATTATCTTTGGAGTGGAAAACCTCTATAAATGGAGGACTATCTGTCCATTTAGGCCAACTAGAAGGTCGACTAGTCCTTTGTTTGTAGGCCGACTTTGAGTGCTATTTGTAGGAAGATTCGTTGAGTAGTTTGTGGATAGCTTCCATGGTGGTGTAGCATGCTTGAAGGAGCTTCTTGAAGGTTCCATTTCATAGGAGTAGACTTGAATTTGCTTGGAGGATTCCCTTTGACTTTAGTATATATTTATACATAGGGTAACATGTCCTTAAGGCCTTGAATATTTTCTCTTGACTATTTGACTCACCTAGAGCACTTTGACATGTGCTAGACCTACTTCAATGAGCAAGAAACTCATTGGCATATATTATAAAAATAATATTTATTTTCTTGGATAAGTACAAATATCAAAAGAACATTTATGAAGACCAAAGCTAGTTACACTTCCTTCAACACTCCCTCTTAACTAGGGAGGTATTCATACACCATTACAAGGTGTTTGACAATTTTCAATTTTGAAGAATTCACATAAGAGAAACTGGATTAGCAATTCATCTGTTATAGCTCATATCTATCAGCATTGTCATAGTGCAAGGCCTTGACTAACAACTCCATCTCTTTATGAGACCATGAGCTACAATTTTGGCAAGACCAATGATTTATAGACACCTTCATCATTGTCTCTCAAGGTACATACCCACTCGGGTGTTCTCCAGGTATCACCTTTTAGGCCTATTCTTGTCTTGGGTTCCCATCCCTCAAATAATATTGGTCCTCTTGTCTACTCTTGTCTTAGATTCCCTACACTTCCTCAAAGACTATTGGATGCCAGATGATTACCCAATCCTCCCATTATTTCTTCCCAAGTGAAGACAAGAATGTAGTGTTTGTATTGTGTTTACATTTCCATTCATGGCCTTCATCTAGACTTATGGTTGTTAGTCCTGGTCTAGTGCATTATCCATGAAATGGAAAACACAAATGTCACTCCTTTGTAATCAGGGGTGATCCAAAACTCCCTCTTGATTAAGGACCTGTTAGAGCTCCCTCTTAATTGGGGACTCTTTCCTTCATTAACAACTTCTTCTTCATGGGTCATTCATGTTGGTTTGGGGTAGCGATGGACATACTCTAACCATGAAAATTGGTGGAGAGGCTAAAGCACATGAGATCTCCAAGACCCAGAAATGGTTTGGGTAGATTCTAACCATTTTGGGAGATATTAAAATAATTAATATTTTTAATGTAGTTCCTAAGTCTAAACTTAGGAAAAATAAAATATTAATGGGTATTAATATAAAACTGGGTTAGAAGGTTCCAAAAGTCATGGATCAAGCCAATTATAGTATTAGTCGTTGATTAGAGATTTAATCTCGCCTGTTGATGGACCAATGAGAAAAGTATAAGAGGAGGCTTGAGGGTTAGTTGGAGAACACACCAGAGTGATTAGTCATTCATTTTGTTAGAGCGGGGTTGCTAAGCAAAAGTGAATCAGTGATCAGTAGCGAGGGGGAGTGAATACATAGTAGAGAGGAAAAGTTAGTACCAAAGAGACAATGCACAACCTGGAGAGGTTGACGCAAATGTAGTAGGGAGTAGTGCAGAGCTAGGAGAGGCCAGCGTGTGTGACACAGAGGGTATGAGGGCTGACGCAGAAGCTTCAGTTGTTGCGTAGAGGCTAGCAGAGTTGACGCAGGGCCAAGAGTCAGCACTGGGAGGATTTTTGTGGGACATACTGGGTGCTAGTGAGCTGGGTAGGGTGATGCAGTCCCTCAGTGGAAGTTGCAATTGTTGCTATGGGATCGTTCATCAGTGATTAATCAGCTGGAATATATGTCTCTGAGGAGAGGTACTATTGCCGAGGGCCTTCTCTGTTGGGTGAGCCATTGCTGGCACCCTAGTTGTATTCTAAAAACTGCATAATAATAAAACCCTCTGAATAGCTGCACCGTTTTTCCTGCATTGGGTTTTTTCGAGGACATTGGTCCAAAAATAACGGTGTCACTTGTGTGCTTGTTTTGTTCTAGTTGATGATTTGTAGATGTTGATATTGTAATTGTGTTTGTTTTCAGTATTTACATGGTAAATAACTTGTTAAGTAATTAAACAAGCAGGAAGAAATAAACCATATAGTACAAGAAGAATTTCTAACGGGTTAAACTTAGAAATTCCAACATGGTATCAGAGCGTGGTTGCAGATCATAGGAAAACTAAAGGCATCAGCCAAGTAGAGCATTTGCAGCAGATTCAGTTTCCCTGAGTGACAGAGCTGATCCTTGTAGAAGGCGAAGTAGAAGGAGTGACATAGAGGGACTACATCATCATTCAGGGCCAGAGAAGGATAGCGCAGAAACTAAGGGAGGTAAAATCAGGCTCACGCAGAAGCCAGTAGGGCTAACACAGTTCGCTAGCGGAGCTTATTTGCTGGTATCAGGATTACCCAGAGCCAAGTGGCTCAATCCTTTAGTTGTTGGGGTATAGGAGGTTGTGGGAATTTGCGGAGCAAAGCTTGTGGGGTATTGTGGTCAGAACAGTACCTAATAGGGCAAGACCAAGGTGGAGGGAGTTGCTACTGAGGCGGATTTCCAGCCAAGGAATCTGGATCAATGGTGCAGTTGCACAGTCGATTAGAGTGGGGAAAATTGACTTTGGCAGAGGGATTTCCAGAAGGGAAATAAAGACTCAAAGGGAGTTGAATCGAGAACTTCCAGACTGGAAGTTGAGAAACTCAGCAGGAGTCAAAAAAAGGACTTCCAGGAGGGAAGTAGAGAGACTCAAAGGAGTCAAAAGAAGAGCAGTGAGATGGTCGTGAATGGACTGAGAGATCAGGATAGGTTGGACAGAGCATCCAACTTTGTGGTCTGGAAGGCCAGGATCTTGTCCATTCTAGACAGATACCACATTAAGCATTTTGTCTTGAAAGTGATGGTGATCCCAATTAACCAAGCTGAAAATGAGAAGTACGAGGAGGTAATGGCGAGGGCGAAGTGCATCATCCTTGATGGGGTCAAGGATCATGTGGTGCCACATATTGCTGAGAAAGACATGGAAAATGAGATGTGGGAGGCCCTGAAGAAATTGTACCAACATACTTCCATGCAAAGGAAGATGTTACTTGAAAATAAGTTGCGGTCATACTAGATGCAGAAGGGAGAGCAGATAGATGTCTTCCTTGGTCGATTGAAGGAGATCCGTGACCAACTAACTTCCATAGGGGCCACGACGGATGAGGAATTGATGGTGAGGACCGCATTGAACGTAGTCTCAGAGGATTGGGAGGTATTTGTCCAGAGCATACTCGACAGGATGATCCTTCTAGATTGGGAGGAACTATGGCAGATCTTTGTCAAGAAGGGATCAGATGCGTGACCAACGCATGGAATAGCGGCAAAGGGGTCAAAATAAATAAGGAAGAAGAAGAGAATATGGCTCTGGCATCTGTGGGAAAGAAAGAGAAGAGGAAAAACAAGGACCTCTCCAAGGTCAAGTGCTTCCATTGTGGGGAATTGGGTCATTTTGTGAATCAGTGTCCGAGGAAGAAGAGTAAGAGAGAGGCTTCTGACTTGAAGGAAGCGCCAGTGAAGGCAGAGAAAGAGGTCAAGGAGGATGATGATTGTGCCATGAGTGCTCATGTTCTACTTGAGAAGAAGTGGGGAGACATCGAGATGTATTCAAGAGGACTACAGGAAATGAGGGGAAGGATCCTTGAGGCACCCAACCTCTTGGATTATACCTTGCTACGAGAACCCCGAAGAGGAGTAGAAGGACTGGTGGATGTCGATAGAGACGGATGCGGATGAAGCGGCAAAGAGTGCTATAGTGTAGGAGTCCCCAGGCAGTGCGAGGCTAGCAGGCTGAAACAGTGTGAGAGGCATGGGATTGTTGCAATGGTGCAAGATGGCACAAAGAGGTTTGCAATGGTGCGAGATGCAAGGAGTTGTTGCAATAACGCAGAGGCCAGTAGAGGGAGCACTTGTTAGCGATAAAGGGAGCTTCAACATCGGGAGTGTTTCTAGCCTGAATGGGACATCAGAAGTTGGGTGGATCAGTTACTTGCTTCTTAGTAACTGAGTTGCAGTGCAGTAGCACAATGCAGCATGATGAGAGGGGCTGCAGTGCAGAATGCAGTGTTGGGAGTATGGACAACAGTAGCACAGATGCAGAGGGAGCTTTCGTACGATGCAACAGTGGCAATGTTAGGGCCATGGGTAGTAGTACAGTATGCAGCGGTGCAGAGGATGTTGGGCAGGGAGGCCTATCCTCAACACAATAACCGGTGTCAGATAATTAGTGTGATACTTAGTGAGGAGTATTACTAGAGCACAATCCTCGCTAAGAGGGAGTGTTGATTTGGGGTAGCATCAAATGTACTCTAGCCATGAAAATTGGTGGAGAGGCTAAAGAACATGAGTTGTCCAAGACCCATAGATGGTTTGGGTAGATTCTAACCAGTTTGGGAGATATTAAAATAATTAATATTTTTAATGGAGTTCCTGAGTCTAAACTTAGGAAAAATAAAATATTAATGGGTATTAATATAAAACTGGGTTAGAAGGTTCCAAAAGTCATGGATCAATCCAAATCTAATCTTAGCCGTTGATTAGAGGTTTAATCTCAGTCGTTGATGGACCAACGAGAAAAGTATAAGAGGAGCCTTGAGGGTCAGTTGGAGAACGCACCAGAGTGATCAGTCATTCATTTTGCTAGAGCGGGGTTGCTAAGAAAAAGTGAATCAATGATCAACGGTGAGGGGCAGGGAATACATAACAGAGATGCAGAGTTAGTACCAGAGAGACAACGCAGATCCTAAAGAGGTTGATGCAGAGGCAGCTAAGTGCTATGCAGAGGCAGGAGGGAGCAGCGCAGAGCGAGGAGAGGCCAATGTGTGTGACGCGGAGGGTCAGAGGGTTGAGGTAGAAGCTTCAGTTGCTATGAAGAGGCTAGCAGAGCTGACGTAGGGCCAACAGGTAGCATTGGGAGGATTTTCGTGGGACAGACTGGGTGTTGGTGGGCCGGGTAGGGTGACGCAGTCCCTATCAGAGTGACATAGAGCAATGGAAGCCGCAATTTTTGCTATGGGATCATTCATCTGGTGATTAATCAACAGAAATGTATGTCTTCGAGGAGAGGGATACAATCAAGTTCTTTGTTATTTATTTATGCAGGTTTAATTGGGAACAATAGATCACAAATTTTAAAGGCTACATCTACCGACGGATGATAGTGAACATTTGATGATTCCCAATAATAATTCGATTTGTCTTTCGTTGAATCGGTTTTTGAAAGTTTTAGGTTCAACACGATACGAAACAGAATTGGCAGGACGTTCAATCGATCCGCGCGAGAAAAAGAATAATATAGACGATTTATGGGAATTACCTTGTCGAGATATCAATAGATGAATCACTGCTGAGGGAATTCTCTATTGGGTGAGCCATTTCTGGCACCCTAATTATATTCTAAAAACTGCATAATAATAAAACCCTCTGAATAGTTGCACCGGTTTTATCGCATTAGGTTTTTCAGGGGACATTCGTCCAAAAATAACAGTGTCACTTGTGTGCTTGTTTTCTTTCAGTTGATGATCTGTAGATGTTGATACTGTACTTGTGTTTATTTTCAGTATTTACATGGTAAATAACTTGTTAAGTAATTAAAAAAGTAGGAAGAAATAGACCAAATAGTATAGGAATAATTTCTAACAGGTTAAACTTAGAAATTCCAATACTTCAGCTGCTTGATCTCCTTCCTTTCTTGATGTCATGAAGCCTTTATTCGAACTTCTTCTGGGTAGGGAACCATCCATCAATCACTTTCCTCCCTGGTTTTTCTTGTCATTGCTTCCTTCGAAGAAAGTGTCTTTCATGTCATACATCAGGCTTACTTGTCATCTTGGCTACTCCTTTGTCATCTTGTCCATGCTTGGAAATATTCTTCTCATGGATGCTTTTTTGTACTTGCTTGTTTGCATGCTTTGACCTAGTATCCCATCATGACTTTATCTTGATATTGCTTCAAAATTACTTTTTGTTGGATGGTTTCTTCATCACAACATCTTCGTAGAGGAGAATCAATTATCTACATCTTTTATATCTCCAAGGCTTTCATAGGTGTCAAGGATCCTTTCTTTATTTATTAGAGTTGTCTTGCCTTCTTTCAGGAGATATCTTCAAAGTATCTTGTCAGATAGTGATTCTCAGTGATCTTGGTGTTCTTCCACATGCTTGATCTCTTTCTTCAATTGTCTCTTATTTGATAAATAGGTCAACCATCTAATGCTTCTTGTCAGAGCATTCCTTCATTGTGTACTTCCTGGACTTGTCATCATTTCTTCTTGCTTCTTAGTCAGCAATCTTATACTCCTTATGTGAGCATATTTTTTGTTGACCTTCATTTCATTGTGGTACATGCCTTCGAGCATGTTCTTGGTGAAAGAGATTCTTTCATGCTTGATCATGTTATAGAAATATCCCTGACTCAATTATATACAAATGATAACATGACTAAACTTTAATGCATACATACCTCATCTTGATTCTCCTTTTATCACCCTTTGGTGTGGCCCTTCTTGCTTCATCTTAACTTGCCTGCATATCATCCTTTTCTTGAATCCCATGAATGGGCTTCCCAATGATACATATGCCTTGGTTCATAAACCTTCTTTTGAAGATTCCATCATAGGATCTTAAAGATCCTTCCCTTGCAAATGTTTCTTTTCCTTTGATGATGGAGGTCTTCTAAGATACTTAATCATGGTCAAAATTTTCTTTTATCATGGATGAGGTTCCATACTAGGTATGCTCCTTCTATATGAATATCATGAGCTATATCTACCATGCTCATCTATTCTAGAAGATATTTCTACCCATGCATTTTTATTCTCATCATAAATGCTACATCTACATGAATATCTAGAACTCTATGTGTATCATGCTACTAGATTCTAGAGTATGTTTTTAGCCATGCAATATTAATGTATTCCTACATGCTCCTATCCTACTCAAAACTTTGAAAGAAGTCTATAAGTAAAGAGCTTGACCTAGTCATAGTAGAGATCCGGAGGATCTTCCTTCTTTTTCTTCTTTCCTTCTTCTTTAACCTCTTGAGTCAAGTGAGATTCTTCCCTCTTTCTTTTGTTGCTGTCCTTCTTAAGCTTGGGGAAATTCCTTTTGTAATGTTAATATTCTTGGCATCCAAAACATTGGATCTTGGACATGTCTTTGATGTTTGTTCTTCGTGGACCCAACTTGCCAAATTTACACTTTCTTTTGGCTATGGTAGAAAATTCTTGCTCCTTTGATCCTACATCATTTTTTTCCTTAAGTCTAGTTTCCTTTGTTCTGCATAGAGACCACATTTCAGTGAGAGTGGTTGCTTCCTTCTTGTCATATATGCTTGATGTGAATTTTCCCCACCCCTTAGGTAGAGCATTGAGTACTACAATTTTCATTTCTCTGTCAGGCATGACTTCTCCAAGCTCTTAAAGTTGATCTCTCATTTCATATATTTTCATGAAGTAGGGAGCTATTCCTTCCTTTGTTATCTTCATCTTGTATAATTCATTTCTTAGAGATACTACTTCTCCAGTTGTGGATACCTAGAATAGCTCTACTAGCTTGTCATATCTTTATTTTGATGTCTCAAACTTGGAGACATAAGGAATGAGAGAGTATTTAATTGATTCTATTAGAATCCTTTGAGCTCTTGTCTCATCCTTATTGTATTTGGCTAAGGCTTGAGTCTGTTCCTTAGCAGGGATAGTGATATTCCCCTTGACATGTTCTAGGAGTCTATTCTCCTTGAGAAGTAGATCAATCCTCTTCTTCCATGCAAGAAACTTATTGGTACCTACCAATTTATTCCTTTCCTTGCAAAAAGACATTGATCTATATTCAAAAGGGGACATGTACGTACTTGATATATTTTGAGATGTAATGGGTTTGCTTCTTCCTTGAAGGCTTAATGGCTTTTCTTCCCTGGATCTTGATTTTCTTCAAGTTTCCTTCTCCAAGTAGACTTGCTTGGTGATGAAGTTTGCTTGAAGACTTGTAGCTTGATGTAGGTCCTACTTCAATCTGATTTTCTTTGTGGGTGCCTTTATGTAAGGTTCTTCTTCTAGATTTGTGGACCTCCTTGATGAATGATGGATTATAGACCCTTCTAGTTCTTGAAGTTATTGAGACTTCTAGGCTTGATGCTTCAACTTTGTAGATGCTTCCCCTCGATGTGTGTTCTTGAGTTGCGCTATCCTTGATGTTTCACCTTATGCTCTGATACCATGTTGAAGAATCTAGGGAAAAGTAGTGTAGTGTGATTCTTCGTTTCTTGTTAACAATATGTGGAGTCTTTTTACTTTTCTTGTTAGCTTATTCTTCTTCTTCTTATTATTAGTGCATATGTGTGTACTTCATCAAAACATAAAATCAAGAACACAAGATGTTGGCTCTCTGCTAGGGCCAAAACCTCACTACTCTTGAGAGGAAATCCCTTTAGTGAATTTCTCTTATTGAAGCTTCTATTGATCAATTCGAAACCATAAACCCCTAACAAAGAGATCTTTCAAGCACAAGTCAATTCTCCACTCCTTTCTGCACCATATACCCATGCACTTCTTCCGTCACTTTGCTTCCCGACACTTCATCCTCCTACTTCTGGCACTTCTTATTCTTGCGATGATTCTTGCATAGAGTTATACCTTCTTTGAATAAGTCATCTAAGTTAAGTGTTTCTCTTCTATTCCTTTCTCAAGTATATATTTGACTAACCGAGATCCTCCTTGAGTGTATGACTGTTTTGTTGTTTTGTTGCCCAAGTTTCTTGCACTTGTGGAGAGTATTTCTAAGTGGTGTATGCCCTTCTCCTTCTCTTGAGTGTCTTTCTTCCACATTGGAGGAGGAGGCCTAGTTTCAGCCCAAACGAAGGTAGGTAAGTGTCTATGGATTGTTGTTGTCCTAGCTGCAGGGAAAACCCTCAGATTTCCTCGCACATGTGACTGTAGCATCCCCAAAACAGAATTCTATCCCTCGGTGGTGTACCCTTTCTCTTCGCTACCTTTGGAGACCTCCTTCCTTCGTTATTTCTTTCCTTTCCCTTCGTAGATTTCAGAGCACAATTTATGTGTTATCTTTGGAGTGGATAGCCTCTATAAATAGAGTATTGTCCCTCCATTTAGGCCGACTAGAAGGTTGACTAGTCCTCTGTTTATAGGCTGGCTTTGAGTGTTGTTTGTAGGCATATTCTTTGAGCAGTTTGTGGATAGCTTCCATTATGGTGTAGCATGCTTGAAGGAGCTTCTTGAAGGTGCCATTGCATAGAGTAGACTTGACTTTACTTGGATCTTTCCCTTTGACTTTAATATATATTTATAAATAGTGTAACATGCCCGTAAGGCCTTCAATATTTTCTATTGACAATTTGACTCATCTATAGCACTTTGACATGTACTAGACCTACTTCAATGAGCAAGAAACTCATTGTCATATTATAAAAATAATATTTCTTTTCTTGAATAAGTAAAAATATCAAAAGTACATATATGAAGAGCGAACCTAGTTACACTTCCTTCAACATATTGAACCAAGCTCTAAATTATCCGTTTTCAAATTACGTGACATATGGAGTGCAACAGAAAGCCTTCATATAATCTTCAAAATTACTACTCTCGGATGCCCTAGGCACTGACCCTTTTATTTCAACCCAGGGGTTGTCTCTAGGAGGCTTCTATATCTTCTGAAGTAATTGTGTGATAGGATATAGAAAAAGCTACAACAGATTCTACCATTATGATATACAAAATGAAATATCCACTATAGTGTAGAGGAATAGTAGAAAAGAAAAGAATAATTCCTTTTCCAATGCATCACAAGATCTCTAAGTAAGATCATCCCACTCAAAAGGGATCCATTTCTCTATTAGATACAAAAAATCTATAAACAATAAACACAAAGCCTCATTAATCCTATTTTTAAAACAAGGGTTAAAATCAATCCCTTTAATTATATGACCATTATGATTATCCCTTTTTTAGCTAAGTATTATGGAATTATTATAAAAAGAACATCAAAATATAGCTAGAAATCCATGGGAAAAAAGATAAATACCAAGATAGATTTATGAGCTACCATTCAACTATGGAACACCTTATTACACTTATCATATTGCAAAGGAGTGTCTCAATAATAAAAACTATATCTCGTGCTACTTTGTTGATTATAGAAAAGTATTTTCCACAATGTAGTGCATAGTACTAATCTTTTGAATAAATGAGAGGATTTGAAAGTATATTTTCAATTGAGAGATGTCATGACTATACAAGAATGTGATAGCAAAGTATATGAACATTTATGGCTAGTCAAAGGAAACGAAAATTAAAATAGTAGTTAAATAAAGGTGTCCCCTATCCTCTACAATTTTTAGCATATACATCAACATGATGAAGGATTTCTTGGAAGAAGCGCGTTATATCGGCATAAATTTAACTAGTATCGTCATCATCCTTCCACTTTATGTTGATGATATTATTCTTATGGTAGGAATCCTTATGATATTGACAACCAACTAAAGATTATAGATCATTTTTTTTCCTAGTATAGGTATGACTTTCTGTTGGCATTATGATATAGGTGTTGTCCTTGATGGCAACTCACTCAGAGGTTTGATACAGGTGATGGCAACTTAATCAGATGTCAGATCAGAATGCAGCAGGTCAAGAGAGAGGTATACGCAGGTTGATCGTGATGAAAGTACATATATACGCAGGTTAGCGGAGCAAAAGGTGCGTATATGTATACACGCAGGTTCACAGAAGGAAAAGCGCGTACATGGTTTTGGTCCGTGGTATTTGGTCCATGGTATTTTGGTATTGATCCATGGTATTTGGTTCGAAATGACGACCCCAGGTATTGGGTCCATGGTATTATTTCTACATGGTTTTGGACCATGATATTGAGAGAAGCCTAACCTATATAAGGAGAAGATCATTAGGCAAAAGTAGAGAACAAGGAATGGATGTCTGACGAAGGGGGAAGATCTAGTATTGCTGGTTATCGGTTTGTGCTGCTTGGCTTGGGTTGGATATGACAGCGAAGGTATAAGTAATTATCTTTAGATCTGTACGCGGGTTGTCTCTGGTGAAAGTGCGTATACACGCGGTTTTGATATAGTCAAGTAGCGTATGCATTATAAGATTTGGTGTTTCAGGTTGCTGTTGATTCTAGTGGTTGTTGCAGTGTTCTGGGCTCTGGTTTGCGCTCTGTGTTTTGATGACAGGGTTTCAGTGATTCAGTATTGGGTGATTTAGTGATTTATGATACAAGTATGAGTTGATGATTGTATTGCAGCAGTGATTGTTTTGTACTCATGGATCCAGTCTGAAAATTGATGAAACGTGGTCCTTGAAGAAAAGAAGGTTGCAGCCTTCTGTAGGTCAGCACCTACGTACTAGTATATCCACTAGTACAAGAGCTAAGGGGGTTGTAGCTCCCTTCCAGAAGTAACTGGAAAACGAGAGAGGGTTGTAGCCCTCTGCAGGTTGTAGCCTGCATGCTGGTAAAGGACTACACCAGTACATTGTAAAAGAAGTTTCTTATTAAAGGAAGAAAGAGACGAATTGCAGCAGGCGGTTTTCACCCACATTAGGTTTCCACCTTATATCATGGTGTTCATGTGTGCTTCTTATGTGTGATGATCTGAACTGTTTTACTACACCTGTTTACTGTTAATGTGGTTAATAATGTTATGATGCATTTACTGAAGATAAGCTAACTGAATCATAAGATTACTGAATGTATGCTAGTTGCATTTAACACAGTCGTGTATATACGCGGATATACTGAACTGAAGCCGCGTATATAAATCTGAGTATGAAAAATGAAAAGTAACTGATTTGATAATGCTGATTCAACCCCCCCCTCTCAGTATTATTTCCAACATTGTATATCTAGATGATATTCCTATCTTTAGTAAAAGTTGGAATGAACACGTATGCCATGTGAAGAAAGTGCTTGATGTATTGAAAAAGAAAAACTCTTGTAAAATTGTCAAAGTGCGAGTTTTGGAAAACCTCTTTGGTTTAACTAGGTCATATTGTTGGTCATGGTCAGCTAAAAATTGATCCTTCTAAAGTTGAAGCAATTGTAAATTGGCCTAAGCCTACTAGTGTAAATGAGGTTCGCAGCTTTTTGGGTGCAGTACAATATTGAAGGAGATTTATTGCCAATTTCTCTATTATTGCAGCACCTTTACACACATTGACAAGTGTAAAGCAAGTGTTTCAATGGGGAGGAAAGCAACAGAAGTCCTTCGAAACATTGAAAGAAAATATCAGCACCGCATTGGTCTTAGCCTTACCAGATCTCCATAGCCATTCGAGATCGAAAGAGATGCCAATGTATATGCCATGGGAGTTGTAATGATGCAACAAAATAAGTCGATATGTTACCATTCAGAGAGGTTCTCTCGGGCTGTGATAAACTATCCCACTTATGACAAGGAGTTATATGCCTTGGTCCAGAGTGTCAAAAAGTGGAAACACTACCTAATCGGCAAGGAGACCATCATCCATATGGATCATTAGCCCTTGTAGTATCTTCAGTCACAAACCAAGTTGCAGCAATCTCATCATTTCAGGTGGATGGGTTTTCTTTAGCAATTTCATCTAGTAATAAAGTATAAGAAGGGCACTAGCAACAAAGTGGTCGATATTCTATCTCGCCCTCCTATTTCTGCTTCTGTTATTTTTCATAATGCTTCGTTATCTTTTGAAAGTTATGCTGAACAATATGCTAACGATCATGACTTTAAGGAGATTTATGCAAAACTAACTCATGGTTCACAAGTGGACAACTATCACTTGCAGGGGAAACTATTGTATCACCTTCGTAAATTGTGCATAGCCATAGGAGAAAGGGTACATGTAGTCCAAGAGGTCCACATCTCCCTTGTGTCTAGTCATTTTGGTGTTGAAAAAACTTTTTGTCATGTTCAAAGATTTTGTTTTTGGCCTCATATGAAGACCATTGTGACTCAGTATGTAAAGGGATGTGTGATGTGTTTTGTTTGAAAGCCCTCTAATAGAAAACTTGGGCTCTACACACCACTCCTTATTTTGAGTCGTCCATGGGAAAGTGTGTCGATGGATTTAGTAGGAGGTTTGCCATTGTCTAGAAAAATTCACGACTATTTGTATGTTGTCGTTGACCGTTTTAGTAAGATGTGTATTTTAATGCCTTGTAAAAAGCATATCACTGCAGAGCAGACTGCTTATCTTTCCTTTCAGCATGTTTGGGTCCATTTTGGGTTGCCCACATTGATTGTGTTAGATTGGGACTCTCACTTTCTCGGATAGTTTTGGACCAACTTGCAGAAGATGATGGACACCAAGTTGAAAAGAAGCACGACATTTCATCCAGAGACTGATGGAAAGACAGAGGTTTTCAATTGCACCGTGGTACACTTCTTGCGAGGCTATTATGGGAAACATCCTAAGTTGTGGGATGATCATCTTCCATATGTGCAGCATTCCTACAACCAAGCAATGCACTCATCTACACATCATTCACCATTTGAGACATGTTTTGGATACCTGCCAAAAGACCCTTTTGATATGGTCTTTGGAAGGGAAGACTCCAGTAGATGTGATGACAGGGACAAAGCACAACGATTCATTCAACGGATCTAATTAATTCACAAAGAAGTACAAGAGCAGTTGGAGAAAATTCAAGCCTGATACAAGGCCCGACATTACAAACACCGAGTTGCCCGTCAATTTCAAGTGGGCAACAAAGTGTGGTTCCATATCAGAAAGGACAGGATGAAGGGAGAAGGGAAGAAGTTGCAACCAATCCGGTATGGTCCATTCACCATCTTGGAGAAGATTGGAAACAATGCCTTCCGTCTAGATTTGCTGACATATATGCAAATGTACTCTGTAGTGAATGTGGAAAACTTAAAGCTGTATGAGCTACCATTGATTATGGACACCAAAGAGGTGGACGCAGTTCCTACAATGGATGAATTTGCACCAAAGTATCTCGATGAGTTACCTGAAGATATTATCCTTGACATAAGAACCAGGACTTCACGACGGGAAGATGTGGAATACCTTCCAGTTGGTTTCAAAGGGTTGCACCCTAGCAAGGAAAAATAGCTAGAAAAAGAAAGAGTGAGGGAACAATTCCCTCACTTGCCAATTGATTGATAAATCTTTTAATGGTCCAAAAGCTCCTCAATGGGGAGGATTGATCGAGGTGGATCTCTAGACACCAATGGCATGGAAAATGATCAAAATTCAAAGTGGCGGAAAGACTATTAACTTGACATCAGATCGAAATACTTGTCACCCTGATTCCAATGGTGCAAACGACACTCCAATTCGAGTTCGGATGAGGAAGATAAAGGTAGTCAAAGTTTTGGTTGACTTTTGTTGAATGGGTAGGCTTAATTGAGGCACAATTTGGAATTTCCCGGCAGACAAAATATGGCCAACTCTGGTAGGATTCTGGGTGAAATTGTCACCTTATTAAAATGTCTCTTTCGGTTCGAAATCTGGATTTAAAAAAAATGCCATATTGTTTTTTTATAGCAAAACATTGTTTAAAAAAAGGGTGGCAGGCCACCAACCCTGCCACCCCAATCCATAACATATATAATATTATGGAGGGGCAGGCCACTACCCCCGGCCCCTCCCCCCATACCATGGAATCGTCATTACAACCACGTAAAAGAGAGGGTGGTGGGTCGGCCCTTGGGGCACAGACCTAACCCCCATTAAAACAAACATCACCACGATTAAAGGGATACAGACCTTGTTGGAGCTAGCGACAGGTGAGGTGGGCGAGCCTAGTGATCCAAGTAGATGTTGGTGGCCACCCACCTATCCCACTAGGACTGCCGCAACTGTCTCTTTCAGTTTTTTCCAGTTTCCGTAATTACAACACAATTTACTATTTTTAGCAGCTTTTCGGGTCCTGAACCTCTGGAGCCATTTTGAAGCCCTAAACGACGTTTTTTGGGAAATATGGGAGAAACATGGGTCTATAGACTAATATTTCTCTTCCCAAAGTTGTAGTGCTTGGATATATCTTTCTAACAAACTATTGTATGCGTCAAACAGAGATTGTATGCCAAAGTTACGACCCCGAGAAATTTATGTACCAACTTACCCAAAACGGGGCCCACAATTTGGCGTTTCATCTTCTAGGGTTAGGTTTTGGAATGTGAAGGGTTTTCCATTATTTCTCAACAATAAATAAGCCCCTTGGAGCTCATTGTAACACAGTTCATAGGCATTTAGCCGCAATTCTTCTCAGGATAGCTACCATCGCCTAGCTAGTTTATTTCCATTTCTATTTGTAAGCATATTTCAGTATTTTACATTAATGAAATGAAGTATTATTTTTGTTGCATCTCTATGTTTATGGTTATCTCTATAATTTGTTGCGTTCCTGTTTAAATCTGGATCACCCAGTGCGACCCTTTTTTTTTAATTTAGGATTTGGTTATGTAAAATGGGAGGGGGCGAGATTTGACCACCCAACCTCCTCCATAACAGGCGAATCCATAACCACTCCATCAACGGACAATTTGTAAACTCTGCCCACTTTTTTATATTTAAACTCAGTCATCAGTGCACCCAGGCAGAGGAGGAGCATGCACGTATTTCGAAGCAGTTATTTTGCAGTTGGTGGAACCATGAACAGTGCAGAGAGGGGTGGAACCATGATCTGAGCAATTTCTCCAACGGGCCAGATTTTCACTTTGTTATATTTGGACAAATTTTATATGGTTTCAAAATTTCTCGACGCAATGAACACAATGGTGTTGTCCATTTCTCCAACAGAGTTTTGCATTTTTTGACCATTTTTCAGTATGGAGGTATAAGACTTCGTTTTTATAACTGATGCTTGTACTCTTCTTTCTCATGCCACTTAATGAATGAAGGCCTCCCCATTGATCTAGCAGGGCCTGGAGACGTAGTCCAAATTAGACGAACTCTGTTATCAAGTTTCTTGTCTTCTTTCATGCTTTATGTGGTTCTCCTCTTCGCTCATGTGCACATTAAATTTCTATGTTTAAGCTACAATTTATGCATGTAATTCTTTAACACATCTATAAGCAAAAGATCTTGGATCAAATATAAAGGAATGAGGAAGGTTGTACTTATTTTATGATTGTGTAGGTCATTTGGTGAAGTAGATCATTGGAGTTGGAGCTATTGAAATTCATTGGATATGATGGAAAACCAATAAGATTTAGGAATATCCTACCTTCCCTCTCTCATTTACATATGAAATTACATGATTAGACTTAGGTGAAAGAGATATGTTGTCTATCCTTTGTGTCTATCTTTGGATCAAACCTTCGTTGTTATGTATGAAGATCAACTCTATTAAATAAGTCTCATATAAAAGATACAATGTAAAAAAATTTACTAAAAAGTTTTTCCATTAGAAAATTCTTAGCAAGATAGATATAAACTATATAATGAAGTAAAAATAAGATAATGATATATTTTGTAAAACATATTTTCATTGGAACTAAACTCATTTAAAAATAACCACCTTAAAGAAAAAAAAAAGAATATTGCTCTCATCAATACAAATATTATTATGTGTGATACTTTAGTTCGTTTACCATTACCTATTTCTTTTATTATTTTTCATTTATGCTCTAAATCTTACTATGTTTTTTTAGATACTTAAGAATTTGAAGGAATTTCTAAGAACATCCGTACTTCCTACAACCAGCCATCCATCCATGTGCACATACAAACGAACCAATGTGAAGCAACAATATCTTCTTATGGTATTCCACTCGATCATGATATATTTATTATAATAATTTATTGCTAGAGTTAGTGGTTTTATGTTTTTCAAGTTATGGTATATGGAGGGGTAGTTGTATTAAAATTTGTAAATGTCATTGGGTTTACTATATTGAAGATTATAATTTTTTTAATGTGTTTAAATCATAATACGTCAAGAAACCATTTCTTTATAATTTATAAAAATGTTTAAATAAAGATATTGTAAAATAATTATGATTCAACAATAATAATTTAATGTTTGGTGTTTTTATATTATTAGTTTTATAAAAAAATAAAAATATATATATTTTTAGTTTAATAATTTTATTGAATGATAATTAGTGGGGTTATTTTTTATTTTTAATTATATTAGGTTTTATTTTATTCTATAATTTTATCATTATTTTGTTAATCTTTTTTTAATCTTAATTAATTAACTTTATTTGTTTATTTTAACTTAATTATACATTAATCTTTATTATTAGTTGTATTATTAATCATTTTTTAATTAACCTCTCTATTATTCATCAAAAACTAACATAAATTTTTTAGCAATTCTATGTTAATTATTATTTATCCACATATGTTGATAAGCTAAATGAAAATTTAGGATTCTTTAGTAGATCTCCTAATGATGGGTTGTGATACTTAGCCTGAAATGTTGAGAAGAAAAAATTACTACACAAAACTCCAAACGCTCTCCAACATGGGGATGATCAACATGTATTACATGAAGAATGGGAGGGAATCAACAAAAGTTTATCATTGGTTGAAGGACCTGTGAATTATGATGGGAAGGTATGGTTATTGGTCCACCTATATCTCAAACGCAAGGTGGATGTGTTGGAAGTAGTGGTTCTCAAACTTCTTGACCTGGGTTTGGGAAACACTCAACATATTGTGTCTGAGCCTTTAGGACTTGCTAATGGAGACACTCTCTTGTCTGGTTTGAATGAATAATTTCCTCAGGAGATGACAAATGCCCCCGACTTCCTCCATCTCCTCTATTTTCTTATTCAAAATAATAGGTTTTCTACATATATGTGACTCTGAGTTTTTTTTTGTAAATGGTTTTACTATTAGATTAGTCCTTCCTATGGATTTTAGGTTTAAATTATGCAATTTTGGAAATTTTGGGGATGCTAGTTGTAAGAATGTCTCTAACATTCAATTTATGTCTTTGTATGACTTTATATGCAATCAAATATCTATAAATATTGTTTTGAAACTCCATTTTCTATATCTCTTATGTATGCTTTTGCCACAACTCTTAAAAAAATAAAAAAACCTCTTTCTTAATTTTTTAGGGGAAAATTTAAAAATACAATTTTATGTTAATGTATTAAAAATTAAATAACTTTTTGTTAAAAATTTCCAGAATCAAACCATGTATATGAGATTTTTCATTCTCAACGTTTTGAGTGGACATCCTACTCATCATCTAGACTAGACTAGATAATAGGTAAAGTGTCCACCTAAAACATTGGACATGAAAAATGCCCACTAAAACATTCGACATGGAAATTTTCATACACAGAATTTACTTCCACAAACTTCTAAAGATATAGATATCCATGAAACCCTACATTCTTTTAATTAAAGTATTGAATTACTATTTTCGCCATTATCTTATATATTTATGGAAATCTATATAAATGTCTCATCCATGGAAATGAAATAAAGCTAAAGAAAAATGTACGAAGTGGAAGTAAGATACTTTGCACTTTTCAACAATAATTGCACGATCCACTCAGCCCATGGTTGCAGCGTGGAGGACAAATCCATGCACACACGTCCATTCAACCTCCATCCCACATTCCAACAAAAGAGCAAAACGCCACCCTTTGCTACTACACTCCGACAATAAAGGCAACACCATTTTATAGGTACAGCAGTCCTTATGTTCTTAAAAGGCCATGGACCCCACAAACGTTATACACCTTCATAATAATCGAAAGCCTTCACGAGAAAACTATTAGGAAAAGAAAGCACGACCCCACACCTAATACTATTTACAAACTAACCTAACCCAAAGGTAACTTTATTAGGTCTGTTAACATTTTGGATCAATTTATTAGTATGTTAAATGTTTCTAACCGTTTAGAAACCAATTTTGTAGGAAGAACCTTTAGCAGTGAGCAGGTAAAATGTAAAACTAGAAATAATAGGAAGTTGTAAAACTAGAAATAACAGTTAAATAACTTCCTAGGAAGAATTTTAGGAAAATATTAGGTATTGAGTTTATGAGAAGGGTTAGGTTTATGATAAGAAGGAATTTTTTTTATGTGTTTTATTTTTATTTTAAATTAATATTATATTGTATTTAAGTATGGATTTTAAGATAAGGTTAAAGAGATCAAATTTCTAAATGAAATTTATTTTAGAATGCCACAAAAAACAATGTGTAATTTTTATTACTTAAATTTCATTCTGGAATGTTATATATTTTTAAGTATACATTCAATATTAATTCATATTAAATATTATATCATAACCTACATTTGGAGATCTTATTATATACAATATTAAATATTTTTATTTTCAAATAATGTGTTTTAAAATAATTTTTTGAAAAATATAGGTTTAAAGATTCTTACTCATATGTTTTTTTTACTTTTAACTACGTTACTTGAAATTTATATTAGGGTCATATGGACAATAATTAACATCCATAACATATTCTTTTTTTCTTTTTTTATTATAGCTAACATTTACTTTTCTCTTTAGAGAATATTTTATTTTTATTTTAAGAGGGATATGTGTCAACTCCATGTTGATCACATACATACTTACACATCCCTTTCACACTAGGTTGTAGAATGAGCCTCTCAGCTCAATGATGTAATAAAATAATTTGAAATGAAATTTATTTTTTTACTTAATAAATAATTTTAAAAATTTATATATTCAAATTTTACAATTTAGATGAGAGAGATGTGTAATTTTTTTTGTTTTCAATATGGAATTGATACAACATTTAAAAAAATAGTAATAACAAAAATTATATTTCAATTTCAACCATAAAAGTAATATTTCAAATGCCTATCTTAACTCAAATATTTCAATGGGTAAACTATTTAATTAGGAAATTTTGTGGGGAATAATTCCACTAAGTTTGTTTTGAAATAAATGTAGAAATCCAAATATTTATTTTTCTAGTAAATTCATGGAATATTTCCTGTCAATTCATTTTCAAGTACCTTTGTTTTAACTACACCAACAAACATCCTCCTCCTCCTCCTCAGCTAAACATGATGGTCTAGCTTTACCTGGCCAAGCAAGAAACCTATTTGGGGATGGTTTTGAGGGATCTATTAGGACTATTTGATAGATCTGTGGTTTCAATCACAAATTTGTAGCATTGTAGACATCGTATATTACTACACAATTATCATTATGTTGATGCCAATGTTTGAATAGTAATTGGCTTAAGCAAAACACACATGAGTCAATGTTGCAAATCAACATGTTTAAATCCTATATGGACTACCCAAATTTAATTTTCACATTGGCTTCCATAATCACAACCGATTAGTTATGCTTTTGTCCCATATTCATCTTCAATGCATGTAATGAACCCATTCTCGAAAAGAAAA
>APFE031601319.1:0-10473 GCA_000404065.3 Pinus taeda | reverse complement strand
TCAATGGCCTCAACTTTAATTGCAACCATTTTACCTTCTAATTCTATAGGTAGGTTGTTCAAAATTCCACAAGGTTGAAAACCTCTTCCATCAAAGGCTTTCAAAGTCATTGGAGACTGATTGATAGCTAGAGAACCTAAAGCTCTCCAACAAGCAATAGAAAAATGCATGTATATGCTCCTTTGTCAATTACCGTTCAAAAAACTCATTTGCTCTTGACAAAAAATGGTTTCTGGAAGGCCAACTGGTATGGGAGTCTAGGTACATAATTTTCAGGATAAAAAAATGGTTAGATTAGAGTCCTGGGGATCAACTGATCCTATGGTTGATAACAATAATTTTCTTTACGCTGGAAAATTCTACAGCACTTCGAGAGTCGACATTGTTGAAGGTGACATAGCCAGATCTTCAACAATATTGTAATTATGAGAAGCTTTAGCATGAGGATTAAAAGTTGAATTTTGAAGAACACATTTAGGAGGACATAGAATTACCATATTAGGATTAGGTTTTTCAATTTGTGAAGGTTCAGAAAGAGGACGAGTTGAAGTGGAAGAATGACTAGGTGAACTGGAATCATTTCCATCTACACTGGGACTTTTAGATCCATAGTCTTTAGACCTTGTAGCTACCATAACTTGTGAAGACATCATCATGATGTCCGTCGATGTGGAAAAAGAAGATGGGTTATGGGAAACCATATTACTTTCTTGGGAAGGGAATGGATCCTTCAAAACAATGGGAATAGGTGAACCCTTAATGAATTTAGAAACTTCTGCACGTTGAGGAAATTCCTTGGTGTAATCATCATCATCACAGATTAAACAAGGATAGCGAGGTTTCTTCTTTTCATCAGATGGCTTATTATTGTTTGATTTCTCCTTGGTAGAAGTGTATTGTTTGTTTTTTCCCTTTCCTTTCTTTTTACCTCTGGATTGCTTGTGTCTTTCCAGTAGATGAATATACAATATTTATTTCGGAATTAATTTCAAGAGAAGGATCTTTTTAAGGTGAATCTGGTAAGGCCAAAATCTGAGTCTTCTTAGAATTTTTATTTTTAGTCTTAGATTTTTGGCTAACAGAACCAATCACACCATCAACGACGTGTGATCCTGTAAGAGCTAGGTTGGTTTGACCTAGATGAGGTGAATCTGGAATTTTTCATACAAAGTGCCACACTGAGTATAAACAAGATCTAAGTACTGGGAACGAGCAATAAATTTCTCTTTAGTTACAATGCCACCTTTGGAAACATCTTCTAAATTACCGAAAAAAGTGATTTTATAAACCACTCGGCTAAATTTTGATCTAGGATATAAACTTTAACTAAACAACGTCTTCATCTCCAGATATGAAGATGATCTGAAATATTGGTAGATGTTGACCATTTTAGAGAATTTAAAAGTTCAGTACCATTATCATATCGGATGGGTAGTTAAAAATGTGTCAAAAAAGCAGTGGAAATGGAATTGAAAGTATTGAAAGAAGCTCGCGGTAATTCAACATACCACTTGGCTACTGAACTAGTTAAGGTTCATTGGAAAAGTTGTAACCTAATGGAATCATCAACTAATGAGTTTGATGCAAATCAAATATGATAAGTCATGATGTGATTTGATGGGTCCTCTCTTGATTTACTTGAAAATTTTGGAATGTCACTCGAAAAATTTGTATGGATTGTCGGCCAAAACGGTAGAGAGAAAATGGGATCATTTGTTAATTAAGATAGATCGTAACTAAATCTGGGGACCATTTGGGATTGTCGGCCAAAGTTGCAATAAATCGTAACTAATGGTTAGTATTCTGTTGCAGGTATTAATAAACTTAATGGACGAGTCTTGTTCCTGGAGGGAGATACCAAGGATATCCTGGAATAGCCTGAGCAGTTGGAATTTTCATACCTCCAAGGTATCTAGGATGAACCATACAAAATTGAGGTTGAATCGATACTTTAAAAGTATGACTAGGGTGTGGTTGGTTCTAGAAAGGAGGACCCTGACCCATTTGACCTTGGATAAATTGTCCCTGATAAGGTTGACTTTTCGAAGGTTGACCTTAGAAGAATTGATTTTGAAAAGGTTGGCCTTGAAAAAATTGACTCTAGGGTTGACCTTGAAAAGTCTGTCCCTGAAACGATGGTTGTATATATGGTATACTAGGCTATACCATAAACATTTGCGGTATAGACTGAATGATAAGAAAAATTTGATAAGTAGATTCTTGAGGAATGGCTTGAGTAGTTGGTTGCATCACTACTTAAGGAGTGATTGGAACAGTTACTTGTGATACTCTTGGGATGGGAGTTTATGGAGAAACCAGAACTGGATTTTTAATAGACGTTTTCACAAAATACTGAACCATAGTTTGTGGAGAACTCAGGACTGGAGTGGTTGCTGAACATGTCTTGATGGATTACCCTAGACAAGTTGTTGGACTTGAATAGGGATTTTCTGAATAGGTTTCCCAACAGGTTGAACAGGTTGATAAATTAGCACTTGAGCAGCAACTTGCATTAGTTGTTGATTATATGAAGGATTCCAGATTGTGTTCATCCCGGGATACAGAGTACCACCAACAAGTTGAGATACAATAGGTTGACCTAAACTAGCTTGAGGTATCTAACCATAACCTGGATAATTTCCAATAGGAGGTTGCCCTCCAACTGTAGGGTAAGATCCAACTAAGGTTGTCCTCTAATAGGATGATACGATGGTTTCCCCCCGGGCGAGTAATAACTCCTTGTTGGGTTAACTTGAAGATTGCCTACATTACCGAAAAGCATATTTATATATTGATCATATGTCAAGCCTTGGACAGTAGAACCGGTTAAACCAGTTAACATAGTTGAAGGTTGATTTGAAGGAGAAGCTCTTGAATAAGTCCCTGTAAGAGATTGATATCCAAGAGGGATTGATGGGCCACCATATAAAATTAATTCTCAAGAAGTAAAAAACATATAAGTGTCTGATGACATCTCTCCATAAGTCATTCTAGACATATAAAACTCTGGTACATTGGAATGTGTATTGTGGAATGCCTTGACCTAAAAATTTCAAGGGCATAAATACTAGGGGTCAGGTTGAAAAGAAGAAAAGAGAAGTTCTAGAATACCTGTTTGATCACTGGTAGAAACTGGTGTATGTTGTAATTCTTCCTCTTCGTCAGAGGTAATTTCTTTAATACTAATAAGGCCAAGAGGTAGATTATTGGTTACTCATGATCAATGTGGTGGACTAGGAGTAGGGGCTAAAGAAGCTGAAGGTGACTTAGGTTTAGAAACATTAGACTCAGGTTCTTCGATATTTGGTTTAGTTAATTGTGAATTTGAACTCTCTCTGGTATTTGATTATGTTTGAACAAGTTCAGTAATTATTGGATCAATTACTTCTAAGTGTGATTCTAGTGTTTGACGTTGATCAAATTCAAATTTTGTTACTTTAGGTCCTAGAATAGTAAATGTTTCTAGTTGATTCACTTCAGTTCTAGTTATACTAGAAGTTTCAGGTTCATCTATAGCCCCAGATCCTTTTGACTTTGATTTTTCAGTTTTAATCTTTTCTAGTTGACTTGGCGTATATTCAAGGGGTTGGCCTATATTCTACGTGATTGTCTCGATAATTTAGCCATGATGAATTTTTAAAATTAATAATTCACACAATATCAAAATCACATCTAAAGCCTCTAAAAAGTAAAAAACAAACAAGGTAACACACACTAATAAATCTATTGGTTCAAACCATGCAAACTAACCTTTCACAACGAAATCAACTAGTTGGCGATGAAATCCAACGTCTGAGAGATCAAGGTGAAAATTTTATAGATAAGAGTGATTGGAACTAGTTACAATGGTAACCTGCTTAATGAAACGATATGGGGCAAGTAAACTTTTCTTATGCCATCTCGAGCAAATATTACCTTCCGAAAATTCCAAGCGAGTCTAGCCAACGTCTTTTCTAGGCACAAATACCTTCCCTTTTCCGTCACCTAAAGTACAAGCCCTAGGATTATGGTCACTAAGTTTACCAACTACAACAATTATGCTTGAGGGGACAAACACACACACAAGGGTAGAGTAACAAAGCTCAATCCCCTTGAAAGCTCCTCAACATGGTTAATTGGAGGTTTGCTTTCAAGTGACCCCAAGTACCTTTCATCACCATTGTAATAAGTGAAAATCACTCTATCATAGTCAATGAAGTGGGTATGATCACTTCACCAAGTCTGGCATGATCTCGTGCTTAAACTATGTATAAGAAGAATTCCCCAAAGAAAAACTGAAATAATTGGATTTCTCTCCCTATTGCAAGATTCTACTGTTTGTTTGTAGCTTTGGAAAGTTTACTCACTTCCCTATCCCAAATACCTACACTTCAGCTACTGTAGGTGGTAAGAGCCCTAAAAAATATAAAATTCTAGTTGATCTTAATTAACGCTACGTTATTAAGTTTTTATTTACTCAATAGGTAATGAGAGTGAAACTTGTGATGTTATAACTCGACTGGAAATTCTAATGCAATAGAACATGTAATTTGTAATATATTATTCAATGAAATCCTAATGAAGGGAAAGTAAGATTTTCCTTGATTTTCTTCAAATAAAATGCAAAACTCACAACTTCACCAAAATTATTTTCATAAGACAACCAATTTCACTTTGATGTAATCTAGATGCATTAATAAACTAATATTTCAAATTTTCCTAAGAGATCAAACAAACTCAAAATTTCTTTTGCCATTCATCACTCGAAATTTTGAAACACACAGAAATCAATCAAGAGTTTGGAAAAAAAGAATTTTCCTAATGAATGCTTTAACTTAATGATACCAAGATGCAATTATGAAACACTTCAAACCTGAAAAGACATAATTTCCTTTTTATCATTCAACAATGAAAGAAATTCCTCACAAAACATAACAATTTCATAGAAACCCTAATTTGCGAATAAACAAATAATTTCATCACAAATGAGCAAGATTGATAATGGATCTAGTGTATTTTACAGAAAAAGACAGGAATACAATGGTCTTCAGGACAACCTACCTCTTTTTTAACAATTAGCAAACAAGCCAGACAAAACCCTAATCAATTTTGCAAAATGAATTGATTCCCTAAGACACGTCACCAAATCACTCAAACAAGTTTAGAATAGGTATTGGACAGTGAAAACAAATATAACGACACTTTTAGAAACCAAAATTTAGACTCTGGCTGAGAGAAAACCTGATGTTTAAAAAATTTCTAGGAATTATGCAGATGAGTAGTATGGTTCAGTGTGCATGCGCTTTGTTGCTAAGGAAACAACTATTATTATGGAACCAACTCACAAATAGATAGAAAATATAGATCAACACCTTAGAAATAAGCCTCTTAGAGGGGGCAACCTCCTTTACATTACACGAATGAACAATTCTTAGATGATACAAATGACAAGACCTCCTTTCTATATATATGAGTCTAAGGGGTCATAATATAATCAGAGCCGACATAACAATAATAATGTAAGGGAAAGATAATAACAATAGTGGGCTTCTATGGGGCACAATAATAACAATATGGGGATTACATGGGCACAACAATATAATAAGGGGGTTGTACTAATAACAATAAGGGGTTACACTAGTAGTATAGGGACCTAACATGTCCCTCTCCTTCAAAAAGTGTTGTCCTCAACGTTTGAGTAGTTCTTGATGCTTCTGTATAAAATTATTGTCCTCCCATGTGGAATCTTTAACGGGTAAGTTCTTCCACTTGATGAGATACTTTGAAATTGATCAATTTCGTAGTTGTCGGGTTCTTGTTCTATGACTGCTCCAGTTTCCAATATGATTTTTCCTTCCTCATCAAGTTTTGACAATATTGTTTGAACTGGGATCTTCTGAAACTTTTGAATGAGTGGCCACACTTCTTCATCCTTATTCCATTCATCCCTTTCTTCATTTATCCAATCTGGTTGGATAATAGAAATACCATAAAACAATGCTTCCACATCCTCATCATTTCTTGAGAGGACATCTGAAACAACATTTTTCTTCCCTTTTTTGTAGATGATTTGAAAGTCATAACCCAACATATTTGTGACCCATTTTTTTTGTTCTTCTAAAGATAATCTTTGTTCTAAGAAGTATTTAAGACTATCATGATCCATTTTTAC
Organism: Pinus taeda; assembly: GCA_000404065.3. Classification (NCBI taxonomy): domain Eukaryota; kingdom Viridiplantae; phylum Streptophyta; class Pinopsida; order Pinales; family Pinaceae; genus Pinus; species Pinus taeda. The sequence goes on along the minus strand of APFE031601319.1, from coordinate 4,322 downwards.
CTTGAAGTGTATTACCATTAGGTAAGGTCGCCATTTCTTAAATGCATGTAGTATTTCCAACATTTCCTTCTCATAAATATCTTGCTTGAGATGTAGCCATAAAATACCCAATCGCCTACATCAAAACTTCTTTCACTGTGATGTTGATCTACTTGTTGTTTCATTCGATTTTGCCCCAAAGTGGCATTATCCTTTAAAGGTTGGAGAACTTGTTGTTGATGCTTGATGTGATCTTTCACCGCTTGGATCTTTTTCTTCTTGATATGTCCTTCTATCTTGAGAGTTTGAGAGGTGGTAATTTCTTCCAATGAATTACAAGATATGGTTGGATTCATTTCTTGATGCTCGATGTGATGTTTCACTTCTTGAACATTTTTCTTCTTGATATGTCCTTCTATATTGATAGTTTGAGGAGTGGCAATTCTTGCCAATGCATTACAATATATGATCAGATTCATTTCTTCTTCTCGATGTGATCTTTCACTTCTTGAAATTTTTTCTTCTTGATATGTCCTTCTATCTTGAGAGTTTGAGGAGTGATAATTCTTTCCAATGATTTACAAGATGTGGTCAGATTCATTTCTTCTTGCTCTGGGGTTGGTTCTTGGTGTATATCCTCTTCTTTTGATGTTTCTTGATCCTTTTCTTCCTCCTCTTCACAATCTATGTAAAATAATTTCTGCTCAGCACACTTATGACCTTTAATGTATTTGTTATCACAATTGTAACAAAACACTTTTCTCTTTTTTCTTCCAATTGTTGTGGTGTCAACCTTGTAGGTTGTGGAAGGCTAGGAGAAACAACACTTCCATATTTATAGTTGTGAGGGGTAAACTTTCTTGTTGCCATAATTTTTTTTTCCACTTTTCTTGCCAACCTAAATGCCTTCTTCCAATGAATCAGGTTCCCAAAGATGAAACCTCATGTTGAATGTTATCCTTTAAAGTCCCTATGGAGACATCAATCCTCTGCTTCTCTAGAATATCATTTTCCTTATATTCAATTATTGAAAGTCCTGAATGTTCTCTACCATTGAACACTTTTGTTTGATATTTATCAATTGGCTAAAGAAGGTGTTGCTCTTTGTATCCTCATAATGTGCTATCGTTTCCTCCATGAAAATTGACCACGTAACAAGTGGTTTATGAGAACAAAGCCCTTTATACCATAAAAATTGATCCGGTTCTAAATATAAAGATGCAATATGTACCTTTTGTAATAGTTGCACCTCATGTAAATCAAAATATTTCTCGATCTGTAGTATCCAATTTACCGGATCCTTGCCATAAAACTTTCGCATATCGCCTTTTCTTGATTTTAGGAGCTCGATCTTGAAACTACTGTAACTCCTTAATTTCAAATCTCCAAGTTCTAAAATTGTGTCTTGCAGTATCCCTATGCACTCTCTTTCTAACCCCACAATTTTGATCAAGCTTGGATGTTGCAAGGAAGAGTTATGTCAAATCTCCCATGATGACGTGATTATAGACTTGTTTAGTAGAGCCCACTTGTATGAAGTTTAACGTGTCACTATTTCAACCCTAGGATCTAAAAAATATACACAGAAAACTATAGTCTATCCTCTTTCTACAACTTCTTACAAAATTTCAATTTGATTCTCAGAGAGAATGTTATGACGATTTTCCCAAGGTCACCTATTTATAATGTAATTCGGGAGTCTGCAAAAACCCTATCTTCCTCAGATTATATATCCGAAAATATAGTGAGACAAGGTTTGAAATTCGGACCCGAGGTTCATTGAGATGTCCTCTAAAATGGACTTTATTTTTACCTTCTGAAACATCGCAGACAAATAATTATAGCAAAAATTCCATGATGACCTGTTTGGAGCGGTGAAACCCTAGAATCCAAAGCTCTAATACCAAATGTTATGAAACTAGCTCAAAAAAAGATAGAAAAGATAGATCAATGCCTTAGAAATAAGACTATTCGAGGGGAACCTCCTTACTTACACAAATGAACATTTTTAGATGATACAAATGACAAGACCTCCTTTCTATATATAGGAGTCTAAGAGGTCATAATATAATCAAAGTCGACATAACAATAATAATTAAGGGAAAAATAATAACAATAGTGGGCTTCTATGGGGCACAATAATAACAATATAGGGACAACATGGGTGCAACAATATAATAAGGGGTTGTACTAATAACAATAAGGGGTTACACTAGTGGTATAGGGACCTAACAACTATGTAGATATGTGCTCTGTGGGTTAACAAAAACCACACAGATCTAGGAAGTCCAATAAAAAATAAAAAGCAAAGCAATAAAAAAAAAAGATCTGAAATATCATAAATTTGCCAAGACTCAAGTCAAGCTAAACAAAACAGATCGAAAGAAAAACCAAGGAAAGAGAAGATAACAATAACACTCCCGAGTATGGTCGTCAATTTGTTATGGTGGATAATTCCCTCTTGTTGACAAAAGCAATCTCCCTAGATCCTAAAGGAAGATAGAAACAAATAGACAATTGAATAACTCTTTCCCTAAGCTTATTTCATTTGAATTGTAGATACAAGAGTAGAAGAATAAGCCTCTTACCTATTTATCAAATGCTTGATGGAGATCCTTGCTCTATCTCGATGAAGCTTCCCAATGCTCAAAAAGATTTGCGATCATAATCATAAGAGAGATCAAAGGCATGTGCAATCATAACAATTCAAACAAGCTTAATCTAATGATGAAGGAGATTAGAAATTGAGATTATCTTAATGAATATCAAGAGAGGCATAAATCATTCATCATTTCAATAAGACAATAGTGAATGGAAAAAAAAAGATTCATTTGTATTAATTCAAAGATAAAGAAGAGCCTTACAACCTTTGTCTTGATGTCATGAGGTTCCTCCCAAATTCCTCTAAACCTCTCCTTAGCTAATAAGCCTTCCAATCTAAATCCAACAACATAAGTGTATCTATTATAAACATCTTAATCCCTCTATCCTCTAGTCAATTTATAGGTCAAGAGGAAGAAGTTTCAGATCCAAAATGGAAGGATGAGATTCTCTAATTGGAGGATTAGGGTTCCTTGATGAAAGGAATTATCTCCATGATATGAGGGGTATGGCTCAAATTGGTATGACCTAGAAGCTTTCAGTTGGGATATATTTTACCAACAATGCTTCTGGAATTCACTTTTTATTTTTACTTTTCTTTGAGTTATGTGTGTGGTCTATAATGGAAGGCAGAGCGCAGTTCTGCGTAGTTTTTAGGGATAGAAACTGCAAGTGTGCAGAAACTGATTAGGAAAAATGCATAGGTTAGACTTAACAAGCCATAAAGCCATTTAACCCAAAATTCACATCTTCTGCAAGGGTTTTTTATTGTTTGACTTCTAAGGGAGTGTAATGGAACATGTTTATGGATGACGAGAGATCCATTATAACGGTCAAGTGTCATGGTGACAAAATGACATGTAACAAATGCAATTTATTTATTTATTATTATTTATTTATTTTATTTTGATATATTATATATATATATAATATATAATATATATATATATATATATATTTTCTTATTTTTTTTATTTTATTTTTTTTTTTTTTATTTTTTTTTATTTTTATTTTTTTTTTTTTATGTATATATCATATGAGGCAATTGAAAACAATATATTTTATATGGTTGCAACGTTTTTAGTCTCACTATTTTACATTTTTATTTTTATTGTTAAAATGTTTGAATCTACCTTACCATTTTACATTTTAGTCATTTTTTAGGTATATGGTTTTTTGTCTATTTTCCTTGAAATCCAACAAAGATTTTATGGACTTACAAGTTTAAGTTATGTACTCTATATAGCATTCAAAATTACAATTTAAACAATTGGAAATTACCACATTGTATTTATTATAGAGAACACTACAATTCATTGCAAATTGTTGTAATATTTACTTTTTTTTTTCTTTCAAATTTTTTGCACTACAAAGAGATTTATGCTAAAGAAACATTGATCCCTCTTTCTATGTTAGTATTCGGTGTTTAGGTGAATCTAATTGGTTCTAAAACCCAATTATGAGGGTTGATTTGTAATTCGGTTTTTGTGTCAGGTGTCCTTCATAAAATAAAAATTCTAACATTTCTCTAAATATTAAAAGCAATTTCCACTATAATTAATTTTAAAAAAAACAAAATGAATATGCTATGCATATTTAGTTAGTTGTCCACATTATCTACTACAATTTTGCATCAACTTTAAAGAGAAATAAAGTAATTGGAAGTAAAAAAAAAAGTTTTAGTAAGATGTTTAAAGCTTATACTTTTCACAATAAATTAACATGAGATTTAATTAAACTAT
>APFE031601318.1:0-20119 GCA_000404065.3 Pinus taeda | reverse complement strand
CTAATTCACCCAACTCATCTCTAGTCTATTTTCCAGTTAGACTAAATACAACCAGTTTAACAAAGCTAAACTAAACACAACTCCATCAACTCCACAATCAACTCCACCAAACTCAACTGAATGATTTCTAACTGAAGTCATGCATGCAACAACTCAACTGACTCATAAGAAAAGCATATTTCCTTCTGACAGCTGCATGTGCCACCTCTGTAGCTCAAACTGAAGTGCTCCAAGAGAATAAGATTAAGTTTATAGTCCAAATATTATTGTGAGATAATAATATTTGACTTTTCTATTTTTGACAGCCAGTCTAAAAATAAACTTGATCACTCACACTGTGATCACTCACACTTTCATCAAAAATAGAAGTCCATCTATTTTTCCCAACTTGATCAATCATCCATAAACAGCAACCTGCAATCCATAGACATGATCCATATGTCTAAAAATAGACTGGCGCCAAAAATAGCCTGCGGGCCCACTTAGTGAAGGCGACTCTTTTCACTAAGCTCCATCATCTTGTTGCAATCTCAACAGATTGGGTTAAGTGTAAACCATTGGATCGGAAATCAGATCAACGATGGAGAATAACGCTAAAAAGGTTTGGCATTAGCAGACCTGAGAGATTTGTATATGTAGTTTTAATGAATTTGAAGTCTGACTTATGTGTTTTGAGCGGGTTTTCCGTGTATTCTTTTGTATTCTGAGTTTTGATTGGTTACGGTGTTATGTGAATTACGCTTATAATAGCGCTTCCGATGCAATGTGGCCTTAGCTCATAGGTCCACATGGGGAATTATGAAGGGATGTCAGTCAGCTGGCATCATTAACAAATATTAATTAATTGTGAAGTAACATTTCCTACAATGCCTCTGCTCAGTATCTCATGAGAACACAAATGTTTCAGACTTTTTTGTTTATTTTTTCTTGGACAAGATTCGAGAATTATCATATGTCATTTAACCAAATTTCTTAAATGGTGGAAAAAAATAGGGTAGATTGCATTTAGCCGACGAGAGAATGCCAATAATTTGTAGAATGTATAGCGGTAATATAGTTTATCTTTAGGTAATTTGGTGACGACGAGTGTTTAGCCAAAGATATATCTGGGTAATGGAGGGAATTTTAAGAATTGACTCTGATTTTCTAGTCTTATTAAATTCTAATCCAGTGAAGAAAATTATTGAATTAAAGTTTTGGAACTAAGCAAAAGATTCACAGAACCACTAAACTGAAGTCAGGATATAATGCAAAGCGTAGGGGTTCTTGTCACTCTAGTAATGATTGTACAACCTTTGTCTAGGTGGCAAATTATTATAGGGCACAATTGACAAAAAAATGGATCACATTTTGATCCTTATTCTAAACATGCAAAACACACAAACAAGAATTCTAGCAAGCTTTCATATCCTGTCTAGGGTTGAATAAAAATGTCAACAAAGGGTAAAGAAAGAAAATATTGAAACCAACCTTGTTGTTGGAGTTCTTGACAACATGCATGTTGACGATGCAAGAGTAGGACTTCTAGTTCTCCTTGAAGTCCACATGTTTTCTGATAAACATGGTGGAAGAGGTGAAAAACCAACACTAACCACATTAACAACCTCATGTGGCTTGTTTTGAAAGAAGGCACGAGAGGTATTTGAGTGATAATATGCGCTTCAATTTAGTAAAATTGTCCATTGTCCACTAGAAAATAAGTCTTAGAAATTGCATCACATTCTTATCCTCAATCAGAACCTGAAAAAAGTACACACAAAGATTCTACCAAGCCTTCAGATTTAGTTGACAGTCAGATGAAATCTGAGTAGATGGTAAAGAAAGAAAAAAATGAAACCGGCCTTGATGTTGGATTCCTTGATGCGAGGCATGTTGGTGATGTAGGAGTAGACCTTTAGTTCTCCTTGGCATCCATGGTTTTGTTGAGAAACATGGTGGAAGAGATGCAAAAAAACTAGTCACATCAACAACCTCATATGTTTGAAAAAAGGCACCAGAGGTCTTTGAGTGATAATATACCCTTAGATTTGGGAAAACTGTCCATTGGAAAATAAGTCCCAACTCTTTGAAATTGGGTGCATAGGCAAACTACAACAATAGTTTAGATCATAAAAAAACTGCTCTTTCTCTCCATATGTATCCATTCACACAACTTTCATGTGGCATGTCGATATCCATCTTGATATTGAATTGTATCAATTGTTTGTGTTGCTATAGATGTATTCACACAATTGTCATGTCTTATAACCATATCGGTTCATTGCTAAGCAGAGAATTAGTTTGAAGAACATGATCTAAGTTAATTTTACCTTGTGCATAGTTTAGTTTATCAAGTAACTACTCTTTCTCTCCATATGTATTCATTCACACAAATTTCATGTGTCATGCCCATATACATATTGATATTGAATTGTATCAAATTTTTGTGTTGTTATAGATGTATTCAAACAATTTTCATGTCTTATAACAATATCAATTCATTATGGCCATATCAGTTCATTATTAAGCAAAGAATTAGTTTGATGAACATGCTCTAAGTTAATTTTACCTTGTGCAAACATTGGTGGTGGAAGGGAATTGTAAAGACTAAGCAACAAATTAGTTTATCAAGACCTACTCTCAAGGTCTACTCTATCAAGGTTTTCGCTCAAGGTTTGACCTATCATTATGATCAAGGTCTGTTGTCAATTTTTGGATATTGACTTATCATTATGGTCAAGTTCCATAGTCAATGTCCAATTTATCTTTACGTATTGTAGTGTTGTTTTTTTCAATCCATATTGTTACTTAGTCTTGCCATGGCCTTAAAGAGAACCAGTGTATTCAATATTCACCATTGATATGGACATGTGGATGAACCATTGTATTCAGTATTCACCACTGATATGGACATGTGGATGTGCCTTGCAAAAACACTCTTATGACTTGTTTCATGTGTTTGATGAAATGATATTCAAAATTATCAATAATGAATGATGGTTAAAACTTATCAAATTTTCAGTTAAGGTACATGGATGGCTAATAATAATGTGCATGAAAACTCTTGCTTTGGTTATAACAGATAGTTCTACTCGTGGGATTCTTGAATGAAGTTTTTATTTATTATAAAAATATATTTATTTTTTTACTTGTCTTTTCCTCGACATTTCATTAGCTTTTCAAAATTCGGATGCATCTAGATCTAGATTCATATCTGTATGCTGGTAACTTAGAAAATGATAAGTCGACTTAGAAATATCCCACATAAGCAATAACTGAGGATGTAAGTTATTATAGTTATTCTCACACATTGGTTATAACTTATGATATTATGATTATGTGATATTGTTTCCTTTTTAGGTAATTTCTCATATTTCTTAGAAGTTGTCATGTAAATCACCATTACTATGGTATTTTCATGCTCCCTTCTATATTTACTGTATTTAGTATATTTTTGGTTAATTTGGTAATTTGGATTTGATTATTTTTTGTTATCATAGGGTCAATTTTGGTTTGGTTTCCTAACTCTATTGTCAGGTAGTTTATGATTTTGAGAACCTTATTTTTTTTTTTTGCCAATCTTGTAATAAGGGACATATTATTTGCATCTAAATTTTAATTTTTTGATGAATCAAAGTATAGAAAATAAAACTACATGATATTTACTGGGTGTAATTGCTGGAATTAAAGGCCAAATTCCGCTTGGCAAACCTCATCAGGTTAATCCTGGGGCATAAGGAGATTGTTCCTAATAAAGCTTGTGATCAGAATAGGCCTTCTAGGCACCTATGCAATGTTGGGGAGATTAGAAACGAAATAGAACAAAGGAATTTAAAAGATAGAGGACTAAAGCAATGTCGTTTGACACAGTGATGTCCTTCTTGTTAGTGATGCATCTTTGTGCTATTTGTACAATTGAATGATGACAACCTTGACTAACAATAATCACCAAGGATAGAATAAGGATAGAACATGTAGACGAGTATGACATCACCAAGGATAGAACAAGGATAGAACAGGCAGGCGAGGACGACTGATGTATTGCATCAGGGCCTGTAGCCCTGGCGGGGGAGACGGTAATACATCAGCCAAAAAAATTGGTACAAATGGCTTAAAACTAAAGTGAACATTATAAACGAGTGAAAAATTTCCCTGAATTTCTTTGTATGGTCAAAATATTGCTCCAGTTTCATCACTAAGTGTCACGCGTAGTGACACAATAAATATAAAATGTTTAATTTTTTGTTTGTTTGTTTGACCTATCAAGATCTGAATCTTGAATTTTATAGTTTACATAATACTTCATAACACAATGATCACTAATTAAACTACTTTCATGAGCTAAATATTTAAACAATAATTATTGAAAGCTAAAAACTTTAATTTAAACTTGATTGAAATTGAAATCCAAATAAATTTTTGTATTAATAATAATAATTCCCAATTTTCACCATTATCAAATAAAAATAATAAAAATTGTTAAATTATTTTTATATTTGATTGGAATATTTGGCTAGATGTTATATAATTTTTTTATGCAATAGCTAAGTTGCCGATTAATATTAAAAAGAAAGTAGTTTTACACCTTACATTTGATAGTGGTTAATAAGTGTATTAACTTTAGTGAGACCAAACCACTCACTATCATTTACTTAATTAAACTTATCTTCCATATTGATCATGACATGTTAAGCAACTAACACAAAAGAAACTAATTTTTAAAAGCCCAAATCAATAAGTCCCAAATTCCAAGTTTCCCACCCCGACTTCTTTTGATCCCTTGCTACCACTATTATAACTATCTTAGTAAAAATACGGTGAAAAAACCTTTTAAATATTAAATGTGAAATTTAAAATTGAAATTAGAGTATGATGCTTAATATATTGCATTTGACTTTGACTTAATGTTTATGAAAACACCTTCTACTAGTTCTAATTTGAGTAAACACGAACAGGTAGCCTCAAGGCTTAAATAATTTTCAATTTTTATTTTTTATTTTGACATCATACATCTTCATGTTTTAGAAAACCAAATTGAAAACATCGAATTGAAAACATCGAATTTTCAATTTAAAAAATCACGAACCTAAAATTGATGAATGTCCCCTTCCAACAGATGTAAGAAATTATGCTAGGAAAACCAATGTATCACCTTAAGTTAAACCAAACAATGAGCTATAGTACTTAAGGAAAACCCTTAGTTGATGAGTTTCCTTCTTATTGCTACGCAAATCCCTTCCAACTATCAAACATTCCACATGTGCAAAATTCAAGCTCATAACAAAAAAAGATATAATTAACAAACCAATATGCATAAAAAAGTCAACATCTTCATTCCAAGGCCAAAATTCTCCAAACACAGCTTACTTGAGTAGTATATTCAACATGTGATAGTGCTTGTGCTATACGAGGGGTGACAACTAGATATGATCTGTAAACTACCATGGATATTCCACTGTATAGTTCGTCACAACATATTTGATAAAATTGTATTTAAAATATGAAATTCTACATTATTATAGTTTTATTTCATTTTATATTTATGGATTTGTAGAATATTGTTAATAATGCATGCATGTGAATTAAACATTATGCAGAAAAATGAGAACAATGAAACAAAATCTCACACACACATTTGACACAAGATATGACCTGAGAAACCCTTTCGCGAAAAAAACCTAGCTAAAAGGTGAGGCTTCTCTGCTCTCTGTCTCTGAAATGAAATATGGATGCCAGTACAAGGAAGTATATCCTGTGGCTCATGCTCTGTTTGTGCTCTATTTCCTATCCTTCTTGGTTATTTTTTCTCAACTACAAAATAAATGCACTTGAAAGAAAGGAACCCCTTTTCCTCCTAGTGGCCTAGTTATAACACAACCTGATAGCCTAATACTGGTTAGGTTTGACTACCTCAACTCTTAACTAGAGTTAATATATAGACACTTCTAGAGTCTTCTAAATCATAATCATGTCTATCCCCCTTTTCATGAATAATGGGGGTTGATGTGGCATCCTCTCGAATTATGGTGGTGAAAACAGGAAGGTCAACTTCTAAGTGGCATAATTTTTACATACAAAATCTGATTGACACGATTGTTGCGATGTTTGAAAGGTCTCTATGTAGAATAGGAAAAAATGGTGTTGCGCTACAACAACAAATTTTTAACCCAAAAAGCATCATTTGATGCCTCAAAACACTCTCAGAAGGTTTCAGACCCCAATTGCAAAACTGGGTCCCACTGGTAAAATTGGTCCTAAGAGTCGATTCCTCCACTTTTTCCACTTTCAAAGCATCGAGATGGATTAAAAACAATATAATGATCCAATTCATATCAATATCTATATGGGGAAATGCACTCTAATTGAGAGTGTTTGAGAGCCCTCCAAAAATTCATAAAAGGAGAGAAAAAAATGTAGCGGGTTAGGTTAGGACCCTCACTCTAGAACCCCACATTACAAAATTAATAAATTTCACACTAAATGAATGTACTTAGCATAACTAAACTAATTCTCTCAGACATCGATCTTATTCTATCTAATCCTACTATATCAAAATTTATATGCTAGGTCAAATGATATAACTAATGTGTTAGAAAATTAGAAAGACAAATATTTTCCCTTGTTGATAATTACTTTTGATTTCTTTGAATTATTTTTATCTTTCTTATGTTCTTATTTTATCTTAGTTCATTAAGCAATTACCAAAATCAAAACACGAAGATAAAGGACACCAGATGTAGGTGCACAACCAAGGAAAAACTCCTATATAGGGGAAAACCCAATCAAGGACTCTTTCTTCAGTAATTCAAATGATATAGACCAAGACCCTAGAGAAATATACCTTCCTCCTCCACCATTTTTGCCTTCCAATGAGATACTACAACCTTCAATAGTCTCTTCTTTTCCAACAACTACAACCCAACATCAACTCAGAAATTTTGGCCCCAGCTTCACCAACAACTTCAGAATTTCGGCCTCCCAAACAACTGTAGAACTTCGTTCCTTCCAGCAACTTCACAGATTCACACGTGTGGGAAAAAGAGAAAGAATTTCAACTTCTTATGCTTGTGATTCTTCTTCTTCTTCTTCTTCTTCTTCCTTGAAATTAACACTTTTTTCTAGCCCCAAAAGTTGCAGATTGAACTTGTTGTGAGTGTGTTACAAAGGGGGTTGGGTTGCTTCCTTTATATAGTGATTCTGCTACCCAGTTAATGTTGAATTGTCCAGTTTGAGGCCGACTTAGTGGATGAGGCTTGATTGACCTATTTTACAATAAAATAAATTTCTTCTCTGATAAATAATACCCAAGAAGGGTTCTTTACAATATGACATGGACAAGGACACTTGACATAAACCCTAGAAGCTTTCAATGAGGTATTTGACCTAAAAACAATTGACCCAAGCATGAAATCCATTCTTTAATAAGTCAATTTATTTAATAATATAATTTCTTTTTCTTTCTTTGGATAAATACATTTTATTATGACTCAAGTACAATTATGAAGAACGACACTAGTTACATTCTTCAACACTCCCTCTTAACTAGGGAGGTATTTATAATTACCTATATCTATAGAGGTACAAGGAAGATCTCCAAAATGAAATATTAAGAGTTCTAGAACACTTAGTGTTGTGGACTAGATTCTTGACTAGGGTAATCTATTTGGGTGGGACTAAGATGGACTCCATATTTCAACTAGTCTAGGTACCATTACGCTTACTAACTAACCATCAACTCTAGGATCTAGGTGCATATCCAAGATGAGAGCTCCAATACCAATGCCACCCTCCCTCTTTGGGATCTAGACATCAACACACATAGGTTGACCATATCTCCTCCCAAGCATTTGCCATCAGATGCTTGATCTCTCCCTAATAAATTAGATATATCCATTTGTTCAAACATGCTTCCAGAGTGTTCATCCTTCTTATGGAGAGATTTATCTATATAAACAAAAACCCCAGGAAACAATAAATTATAAAATATGCATATACAAGTAAACACAAACCTTTGAGGTCCTTAATCATCCCGATGCCAATTATATCAAGTTATTCATATGAAACTAGTCATAAGCTTTTCTTCTTTCATTTCTTCAGCGACAATAAGACATCCTCAATACATTGTAGTACTTTCATTTATTCTTTGATTTCTTCTTCAAGGTATCCATCATGACCATCATAATATTCCCTCCCTCTCAACTGGGGGGATCAACTACTTCCTTTTTCTATAACATTGGAGAGTCTTTCATGGCTCCATTCCTTCTTATGGTATCAAGGTCATATTAATCATCATCATTCTTATAACTTTCTTCATCATGCTCATACATACATCTTCATTATCTTAAATATTGTGTACCTACAAAACTTTAATAGCAAGTACAACCAAATACATATATAGAAGCATGAAGTTAATTGTATCAATGTTATGTCAATATAATTAAAGCATCAAAACAATCAAATACTTTAGACATCAAATACCTAAACCTAGTTAGGTTCATAATAAGAGACCCATACCTTTTTCTAGGGTTATTGTCATAAAACCTAGAACACATCATTAAAACTTAAAGAAACTCGATCAAGATATCAGTCTCATTATATCTAGAGCCTCAATATTGCTTTCATAGATATATTACAAACTCTACTAAACTCTTAATTTCATCTTTGAGACAGAAATCCTTAAATATAAGTTATTCAATCAAATAACAATTCTAATGTACATGTTAGAATCTATTAGGATTTGTTGCAAACCCAACATTTTATCAACAAAACTAAATCATATTGGAAACAATATCATTTTATCCCGGAATATCAATCTTCTACTAAAGTTTTGTTACAAATCCTAGAATTCACAAATTATGAGCATCAATAATTAGGTTACCATACTCACATATACATATCTAGGATTTCATGGTCATGCACTAGCATATCACAAAAATATCTACTAGGTAAACACAAACATCAATACATAAAATTAGGTACATAACAATTTCGTTCACACTAAGGTTTCGATTGGACTAATATACACCTAGGGTTTCATTCCTAGAATCTTACTTACAAGGGCTTTGTTCACAAACCCTAATTCACCAAACCCTAAATATCTGGGGTTTCAATACATAACATAAACATAACAACAAACCCTAAAGGGTTAGGGTTTTTATCATAACAATACCAAAACATCAAAATAATAGGAATTCTAGATTTCGTCAATAACCCTAAGTAGACTAGGGTTTCATAATGAATATTGACACACCCTTAGGTTAGGGTTTTACAGTGAACCCTTTTAGGGTTCCAAAAGAATAATAATATAATGGGGGTAGATTCAATTTGATGATTAATCACCCTAACAAGAATATTTATGATTCAAAACCATAGACATAACAATGCCAATAATGTAAAACAAATTTAAAAAGAAGAATGATTGTACCTTTTGCATGAAGAGAACTTTATAACAAAGCTTATAGTTTAAGACATACCTTGACTTATTCCTTAACAAACCTTGTATGACATCAATTTGAAGGGCTTCCTTTGATTCCTTTGAAGTCTCATGCTTCAAGCTTATTCTATGAATTCTCCTCCATAACTTTTGTGTATTCTGTAGGCTTTCATATCCAAGGAAAATATAAAGAAAGGGTTATTAGCATACAATACAAACACATCTTGATAAGAGATGGAAACCAAACATAAAATATAAGACAAGGAGTAATATTCTTATCTTTCGTAAAATGGTGAGGGCTCCCTCTTAATCCAATATTGAGGGATATCTACAACTTTATTAAAATGAAAAATGTTCTAACAAGACACATTAGACCTATAAACTCTAGAAATCAAAACATAAAGCCAAACAATTCAAAACAAAAATAAAAGACTAAGAGGGCTATATGAGATAGAGGGGACTTAGTAGTATAAGTCCTTGACTTCTAATTCTTTAGGCTTGTTCATCGATTCTCTAGACAACAGGCTTTTGTAGTGACCCATCTTGTGATAGTTGTAATATTTAAGCTTGGATAGGTCCATTTTCTTCTTTGGTCCTTTGAACTTATTGAAGGTTCCCTTCTTCTTGTGAGGAGAATAATAGGAATTCAAGGTGTTTTATTCTTCCTCCCTCTTGTTTTTTACTAATGATATTTTGGATTCTTCTTGACTACATGTATTCCACATTTGTTCAAAGGTTGGAGTATCCTTCCAACTGTTAAGTCCTGATGCAAAGGCACTCCAAGATTTTGGTAGTCCTAGAAGAGCAGTAATTACGAGCTCCTTTTTTGGGACAACTTCATCTATTGCTTGGATTTCATCTTTTATTCTAGACATACTTATAAAATATGATGAAACAATATCATCATTTTTTATCTTAACAATTCTTAGTTCATTCTTGAGGCTTGCTATTTGACCAATGTTCTTGATTTTGAATAACTTGGAGAGAGCCTCATACACTTATTGAGTGAAATTTATGTTAGATATGTATGGAATTAGGTTACCCTTAACTCCATATACTATAAGGTTCATAGCCAATATTTTGATTTCTCTAAACTTTTCTTTTTCTTCTTCACTTGATTCATCTATAGAATTCTTGATTTTTCCTTGAACAAGATCCAAAACTTTGTTCTTTTCAAGAATGATGTCTATCCTCTTTTTCCAAGCCTTGCATTTGGAGGCTCCTAATCTATTTTCTCCCTTCATTGAGTTTGACATAGTTCTTGTATTTGGTAGACTTATCTCCTTATATGATCCCCTTTAATGACCTTTTCTTGATCTCTTTTTTCCTCAATCGATATTTTAACTTGCCTTTTCTTCCTTATTCACCTCATCTTTGAAACCATGTTAGAAAATAAAAAAGGTAGAAAGATTTTCCCTTGTTAATAATTACCTGTGATTTATTTGAATTATTATTATCTTTCTTATGTTCTTCTTTTATCTTAGTTCATCAAGCAATTACCAAAATAAAAACACGAAGATCAAAGACACTAGATGTAGGCGTACAACCAGGGAAAAACCCCTATATAGGGGAAAACCAAGTCAAAAAATCTCCCTTCAATAATTCAAATGAGATAGACCAAGACCCTAGACCAATATACCGTCCTCCTCCACTGGGTCAACCTTCCAATGAGATACTTTAACCTTCAATAGTCTCTTCTTGTCCAACATCTACAACCCAATATCAAACCATAAATTTCGGCCCTAACTTCCCCAACAACTTTAGAATTTTGGCCTCCCCAACAACTACAAAATTACGACCCTTCGAGCAACTTCACAGATTCAAATGTGTGGGAAAAAGGGAGAGAATTTCGACTTCTTATGCTTGTGATATACCTCCTTCCTTCGTTATTCTTCTTCTTCTTCTTCTTCCTTGAAATTCACACTTTTTCTGGCCCCATAACTTGTAGAGAAAACTTTATTGTGAGTGTGTGATAAATGAGGTCGAGTTGTTGCCTTTATATAGTGATTTTTCCACCTAGTTAAGGCCAACTTGGTGGAGGAGGCATAATTGAACTATTTTACAATAAAATAAATTTCGTCTTTGACAAATAAATCCAAAAAGGGTTCTTTACAATCTGACATTGACAAGGACACTTTACATAAACCCTAGAATTCTTCAATGGAGGATTTGACCTAAAAACAATTTACCCAAGAATGAAAGCCATGCTTTAATAAATCAATTTATTTAATAATAAGATTTCTTTTTGTGTTTTTTGATAAATACATTTTATTATGACTCAAGTACAATTATGAAGACCAACACTAGTTACATTCTTCAACACAATGGACCCATGCTAGTGTTTTATCTCCACCATAATATCTTCCTTTGTGTTTTATAATGAACCAAAACAAGGAGATGCTTTTAATCAAGAAAACATAAGATGTCATCTCCCATATTGTGTAGATGAAAAAGGCATGAGCTCATTAAAATAAATAAAAACATGAAAATCATACCGAGATTGGCATGCACTTTTACAAGTTTTCTTTATCCATTATTGGATGGATTTGATGCAATCATCCTTTTTGAAGTCAAGATATGACAACATCTCATTCAATATGTAAGCTTTAAACCTTTTATAGTGATGCTTTGCATACACGGATTCTTAATAAACATAAAAGTAAAACAATGGAAATCACATATTACACATAGACTTACCCTTGAAAACCAAACCAGGAAAATCGACAAACTATTAAGAGTTTCACCTCTAATTTTTATCATCAATCAATTTAATTGTTTACAATACAAAACATAGGCTCTTGTGCCATCCAAAAACCCTAATCCATTGATCCATATTAGATTACAACCTTAATTCCTTAATTGGAATTAGAAAACCATTGATTGAGACATTGTGTGCTGCAAAAATACCAAAAGTGAAAATCTTGTGCTGAAAACTACCAAAATGGGTTCAAAAAAACCACCCATTTTTTTAGGGGACCTGCTCCTTATAAAATTGTTGGAAAATGCAACTAGTTTTGGTCTTCATAATTGTCATTGTACTCATGTCATTATGTATCTCTTATGTTACAAGAAAAAGAAGAAATAAAAATATTATTTAAAGCATGGGTTTCATGCTCCATTTTTTTGGTCAACTAGATCAAGCATGTTCTTCATGCTTCAAGGGATTTTCAAGTCAAAAGAATATTTTTCTTGAGTCAAACAATATTTATCATTTGTATAAGACCTATTACGAAAGTTGTAACATGTAAAATGTATTATTTTGGGTCTAGAAAGTCGTTGTTAGCCTCCAAGCACAAGTTGGCCCTATGAGAAGAAGTTGGACCAGTTTGAGGCTATTCGACCTCATGAGAATGCTATATATAAGAAGAAATCGACCTCATTTGGAGCACACTTCTATAGTTCGATCATAAGTAAAAAAGAAAAATAAAAGGAATCTAATACCTACAAGAAGAAAGCATCTCAAGGAAAAATCAAAATATGGTCTTTGTGACTATCTTTCTCTCACACGTGCAAAGTATCTAGGGTTTTTATTGTTGTTGCAAGGCCAAAATTTCAGACCTAGCTCTAGGTCTGAAACTTTGCAAGAAGATCAAGATTTGAAGCCAAAAATATGGAGGAAAAGGATTAATCTAAAGCGAAGGAAGGAGACCTATATTTGATCTCTTCTACCTACATGCGTGGTACAGTTTCTACAACTATTGCAAGGCCAAAAGTTGCACGAAGAGATTGCAAATTTGAGCTAGGGGCCTAAGTTGAGACTCGAAGTAGGTTGAAGGTAATTTTACCCTTGTTGACTTGATCAATCTTTAACCTATTTGGAGAAGATTTTTGGAGGGCTAACTTGGTGCTTGGAGGAGGAATTTATCTAGGGTTTTGGGTCTTGGTTTTCTCATTTGATCAGATTCTATAAGAAGAGAAGAAGTTCTTTTGGGTTTTCCCCTTGGAGGATTTTTACCCCGGATTGGAGCCTAATTCTTGTGTCGATTGTGTGTATTGTTTTTTCTCTTGATAATTGTTTGATGAAAATAATATAACAAAGAACATAAGAAGATAGCATAAGTTCACAAGCTTTTATCAAAAATAAGGAGAAAAAAGTTTAAATAACTACCCTACTACATTCTCCAACATGGTATCAGAGCTAAGGTGAAGAAGAAGGCAACTTGGAGATCATATAATTGACATAAGAATGGATTTCTTGTCAAGGGGAATCATTTGTAAAAGGAAAGAAGGAAAGAAGAAGAAGACTTATTGACCTAGAAGGAAGGTTTCTAAATTGAAAGGCTCATCATCTTAATAAGGATCAAACTCTTGTCTAATCCACTTCATAATTTTTGAAAAAAAGGTTGCTACTCTCTCTTGGAAAGTCATCAATTTGAAGGCTCATTGGAAGACATCTTTGAAGGAAAGGAACCATCAAAGAATCTTGGGATCACTACCCACTCTTCGAAGCTGCTAAGCACACCATTATTGAAATGCATCCTAAAAGTCATCATTCTATGGCATCATTGAAGTATCTTTGAAGGTCTTGAAAGCATAAAGATAGTTGGAGACATCATCAAGAAGGAAATTCGTTTGACAAGTAAGTACCATTTTGTGCTCCATGTCTCAATCTACAAGGAATATGGATACATTTTACAAGGAAAGAAACAAACTTGTTGGGTTAGTAAAATTCCTAGCATGGAAGAAGAGGATTGATTTGATACTAACAAAAATTGAGGTCATGGAATATGTTTTTGGTGAAGTTACTCAACCAGAAAAAAAGAAGACTCAAGAGTTAACAAAATAAAAGAAGGGAGAAGTGAGGGCACAAGGGATTCTATTGAATCCATAAAGTACCATCTTTCTCCCTTTTTTTCTGATTTTAAGACATCCAAATCCATGAATGATAAGTTGGTGAAATTGTACTCTATAAGTACATCAGGCCAAAAGATATCCTTGAGTAATCAACTATATAGAATAAGAAAGTTAAAGGATGAATACATGGCCACTTATCTTATGAAGATGTCACAAATAAGGGACCAGTTGCAAGGGCTTGGAGAAGTTGTTTAAATTAAAAATGACTACTTGTGTATTGAATGCTTTTCCACCAAATTAGAGAAGTTTTGCAACTAGTGCTTACTCAAGAAATGATACTACTCCTTTTGAAGAGTTATGGGATTAATGTATCTTGGAAGAAATTAAGATAAAGGCAAAGGATGACACCAAATCAAATGAGAAGTCTCAAAATTCTGTTGTTAAATCCAAGAAGGAGAAGAAAGGGAAGTTTGGAAAGTCCAAAGGAAAACCAGATATGTCCAAGTTCAATGCTTTGGATGCAATGAGTACGAACATTTAAAGAGGGATTGTACAAACAATAAGAACAAAAGAAGGAAGGAAAGGAGTAAAGATCACATAGTTGAGGAAAAGGGAGAACCTGAGAATAATCCATAAGGAGAAGATTCCAAGGATATTTATTATTAAAGGAAGCTCCACATTTATCAAGTTCTTTATGCAATTTGTCTTTCTTTTATTAAGTAGAAAGTAGAGTAACATGCACTGATGTATTCTATAGAAGAGTATTGGGTTTTTAAAAAGAATGGCATCATAGAAAGAAGCATATGATAATATAATTAGAGTATACATTTGGTAGGAATCATCTAGCTTTCAAGAATGAGAAGTTTGGGACCATATTGCATATTATTTTTTCATACAAGCATTTTCTAACATCATGTTAGAGGTAGTCATTTTGCAAAGAAGGATCATCAATATCCAATAAGAACCATCATTTAAGAAGTTTCTTGGAAGAAGCATTATCATTGATATATATTCCATCTAGTAAGGAATATATAGTCTTGAATGATGAGGGAATACATATGGTCGAGTTGCAATATGAAAGACATAATTAAAATCTTTCTCCTCTTGGGAAAATAAACTTATATTTGATAGGTGTAAGAAGCAATCTCATTCAAGGAAGGATGGATAGATGGTTATATGGAAGTAAAGGTATGCATGTTTTTTAATAAAATTTTCTTTAAGGCAGGGTTCATATCTATAAGAATGTTGCAAAAAGATTTAGTTATAAGAATATTCTCAGTAAGTCTTCCATATGATTATTCGATGCTTGGAAAAAGAAGTTTGGTATGCTTCGAAATGGCTAAAGATTAAGAATCTCCCACAAAAGAGAATGACATAAATCAACATTAAGTATGGTCTTCAAAAGAAGGAAAGTGAGTTGTTAATAACAACTCCAAGGAAGATATTGTTGCTTGCAAATCAAGTTTGATCCATGGGCACCTTGATTGAAAAGTGAATGCATGGGTAAGGATTCTTGCACAATATGAACATGGACCATAAATAAATATGTTGATATCAAGAGTTATAAGTAAGCACATTGATGTAAGCACCATCATAAGGTAGTTCTTATACTTTGGTATTGGTTATCTGCTTGACATATTGATTAAATTTCTACCTAGAAAGATATTGCAAAAATGCATAATGACAGTTGAGGAAAGTTCAACTATTGGTGTTGAACTCAATTCAAAGAACATATGGATTGAGTGAATGGTTTTGGTAATCCTTAAAGCATTATATAGCCAAGATGTTTACATCATCATATTGGGATTGAAAGCTAGAGGTATAAGAAGATACCTAATGTTCATGTTTCCATAACAATGAAGATCAATTTCATGCTTAGAGGGAGCTATGATAGGCTTAATATAATGCCTTCATTGATGATGACTATAAGAAAGTGATGTGTAAGGTTGATGTTATGAACCCTATCACAATATTAAAGGATGAGGATGGCTCCATAATATCCAGGAAAGTAGAAGCTCAATATGATGAGATGCAAAGAAAGGAGGAGCTATGCAACTACTACTTGAAGAACTAGTAATAGATACATTTATGAAGACAATCCAAAGAGCTTGTGGTAACTACTTCCAAATTAAAAGGAATTTAGGAATATCCTCTATTTTGGAGAGGGATTAAAATAATTTCCTTAATTAAAAAGGAGTAAGGATCTATTCCCTAGTTAAGAGGGAATGAGGATATCCTCCCTGATTGAGAGGGAGTGATGATGGACATTGTATAACCTTTCTATCAGGTGTTATGCACTAGGATAAGACTAACAACGATATGTCTAAGTGAAGGACATGGTAGGGAGAATGGAGATTTGGATAAGCGTATGAGATTAATACCCCTCGAGATAAAGAATCCAAGATAGGAAGTATTCTTGTTAACTGACACTCTTTGAGGATTGGACAAGTATCCAAGACATGAGCGGTCAAAGAGGACTGATATTATTTAAGGATTGGGAATCCAAGATAAGAATAGTCATAAAAGGACACACCTAGTGAACATATGAATGGAGTATGTACCTTTCAGAGGAAGTGTGGTGTCTCATGTAAAACATCCCAACATTATTTTCTGATATAAAGAGAGCTTGTCAAGTTACGGCTTTACTATGTTCAAAATGTTGGTTATGATGTTGATGCTTAATGATGGCTTATAAATCTGACTCTTCTTATGAGAAATATTTAGTTTGAGTATATCCTTGTATCAGTTGTACAATTATGAATACCTCCCTAGTTAAGAGTGAGTGTTTGAAAATGTAACTAGTTTCAATCTTCATAATTTTGATTTTACTCATGTCATTATGTATATCTTATGTTATAAGAAAAAGAAGAAAGAAAAATATTATTTAAAGCATGGGTTTCATGCTCATTTTTGTTGGTCAACTAGGTCAAGCATGTTCTTCATTCTTCTAGGGTTTTTCATGTCAAAAGAATGTTTTTCTTGAGTCAAAAGAGTCTTTATCATTTATGTAAGAACATTTTAGGCAAGTTGTAACATGTAAAATATATTATTTTTAGTCTAGAAATTCGTTGTGAGCCTCTAAGCACAAGTCATCCATACTAGAAGAAATTGGCTCAGTTTGAGGCTATTCAACCTCATGAGAAGGTTTTCTACAAGAAGAACTTAACCTCATTTGGAACACACTTTTTCGGTTCAATCATAAGTAAGAAAGGCGAATAAAAGTAAGCGAAGAACTAGAAGAAGAAAGAATCTTAAGGAGAAACTGAAATATGATCTTTGTGACTATGTTTCTCTCACAAGTGCGAAGTATCTAAGGTTTCAATTGTTGTTGCAAGGTTGAAATTGAAGACCTAACTACAAGTACGAAACTTTACAAGAAGATCAAGATTTGAAGCCAAAAGTCTAGAGGAAAATGAGTAAGCTAAAGCAAAGGAAGGAGATCTATATTTGATCTCTTCTACCCACACATATGTTAGGGTTTCTATAGCTATTGCAGGGCCGAAAGTTGCAGGACGAGATTGTAGATCCGAGCTAGGGGCCAAAGTTGAGACTTGAAGTAAGTTGAAGGGAATTTGACCTTTGTTGACTTGGTTGATCTTTGACCTATTTGGAGAATATTCTTGGAGGGATGACTTGGTGCTTGGAAGAGGACTTCGTCTAAGGTTTGGGGTCTTAGTTTTCTGAATTGATCATATTCTATAAGAACAAAAGAAGTTATTTGGTTTTCCTCTTGGAGGGGTTTTGCCCTGGCTTGGAGCCTAATTCTTGTGTCTATTGTTTTTCTTTTGATAATTGTTTGATGAAAAATATCTAACAAATAACATAAGAAGATAACATAAGTTTAAAATGTTTTATCAAGGATAAGGAGAAAAAGTTTAAATAACCGCCTAACTATATTCTCCATAAAAAACCACACTATGATCCCCTATTTCATCCAACAAATTAATCACATGTGGGGCTAATCATGGAAAGAATATAACACATTCCAAACATGAAACACAATCAATAACACCCTCAAGAAATAAGGTTTAAGGCAACGACAATAAAAATATACCAAAAATTGTAGCCCTACAAAGCTTTAGATTTAGAAAACAAGGCTCATAATTAAGGCTTGCTACCCTTTTTTTGGTGGCCAAACTTTATGCAATATATTACAAATTAAAAATACCATTGTCTCATAGAAAATATAGACCTAAACACACATGCTCCATATTCATGCATAAAATGAATAAGAGATGAAGTCCTATGTGGCTGAATTTTTTTGAACTTAGACATACATCATCATGCCTCATATGTTGCAAAAGATTTGATCTGTTTATGAGAAATATGGTTGGAAATTTTCTGAACTTTGAATATCATAACAATACCTTGAGCTAAAATAAATCCTCATTATTCATGAATAAACAAAGCTATTTATTACTCATAAGGATTTTTCCATTTGTCTCCAAGATGCTTGGCAAACCAAGTTACAAAAAAGTTGACTTTTAGTCTTAAAAACCTTGATATTTTGATGCTCCTGGCTATCCTCTTTTGCTTCACATGGGGGAGTAAACACATGTGAAAATTCATCTTCTTCAAAGGGTTTCTCTACAAAAATTTCCCTCTCCAAATCATCAAAAGCATGATCATTTAATTCAAAAACTTGAGGAAAGTGGCTTACCAAAACCTTGTCTTTAATATAGGACAAAGTGAATATTTGATTGCCCTCACTTTACTCATGGGAAACTACAATACAATCTTCAATAGTCTCATCATCCTTGGCTTCTTCTATATATGAAACATCACACAAAATTGACTCATGGAATGAGGAGTAGGGCTTGTCGCCCTCATGAGAATTACTTTCAAGCTTTGCTAGAAGTGACACTGTTAAGATATTCCGACACATAGGAAATAGTTAAGTTCAACTTGGTCTAGTATAGAGTTAGGTAAAGTGTGTTTCTTTACCGTTGTACATTTTGTAACTTACAATCCGACGGTCACGATATGTAGTGATCCGACGGTTCATTCTCTCCTTGGTATTACCGACACTTGATCCGTGGCTTGACACCCGATTGGTCCATGAATTCTATTTAAAGCGCATGGAGGGTCATTTGTAGGTTAACCGTGCATGAGAGAAGCTTATGTAAATTTTCATTCTTTTAATAATAAATTGCCTGTAGTAGCCACGTTGGCGCAGGCCGTGGACTGTTTCCCTCTCTGAGGGTTTTAACCACGTCAAAATACTGGTGTATTGATCTGTGATCTGTTTGTGAGTGGTGTCCTTCTGGTGTTCTGTCTGAGGAACTTACCCTGTAAATTCCTACATGGTATCAGAGCTATTTGAGGGCCACGTCCATTGGTGATCCAAATCTGAAGTCGGTAGAACTGCATGCGGCTGTCATTTCCTAGATCTACTGTTTCTGACTGCTTTCGGGCCGAGAGGACTGCTCTGTTGTGTTCGGAGCATCTGTTCCAGTGATGAACCCCTTTCATTTCACACGAAAAGGTTTCTGGTAGCCCTATCTGCGTCATTTTTAAGATCTGGAGGTATACAGTGTTTATTTGCAGTTTACTGTTATTTTATCTCTAGTTATTTCGGTTTCTGTGTATTTAGCCTTTTTTTATTACCGGATCTATACCTTTCATTTCTGCGTATGCTCTTTGCCCTGCGACTCTGTGCGATCTGGGCAAATCAGAAACAGAAAGGAAGTTTTTTTTCTCTCATGCGTATGCTCCTTTCCCTGCACCTTAGTGTGATCTTGGAAAATCATAAACATTGAGAAAAATATTTAGTTTCCGGCTAAAGCTAACTTCGAGCCATAAGGTTCATTTTTTCTTTGCATATTCGTGTTGGGTTTTTTGTTTTTGTTTTGTAGGAAAAAAAGAGATTTCTCAAGGCAAGCACGCAACCCAAGGCCCCCCCCCCCCCCCCCC
>APFE031601310.1:26672-56832 GCA_000404065.3 Pinus taeda | reverse complement strand
TTTCAGCTAAAGGCATCAGCATAAACTCCTACCTTGCCCCAAAGACCCACCTGCAAAAACTGAGCTCAATCCCCGCACCCTGAATTGCACTCCCTCCGATTGCCACCAAAAAACCCAAAAACTTTAAATCAAACCTTCTTATCAATTTACTAGCCTAAAATCCTTGTTCCTAATTGGTCAAACTCATCCTATTGAAAAATACACCAAGTTTGACCCGAGAGAGCCTTCTCATACCTCGTAGGGCTAACTACGAGGTGAAATGGTTTGATGTAGCTTTGAGGTTTGTCTATCTCAGCCTAGGTGAAATCTTAAACGCTAATAGGTAGTATCCCACTTCTCCTCCATATTAATTTCCTTCACCATGGAATCAATGATCTCCTTCTCCACCTTTTCAATATCCTCATCTCAACCATACCCTTGACCCCATAATTGGAGGGGTAACTCTTTAGGCTCAATCCCTCCTGCATTACTAGTGCATCAACAATTACAACTCCCACCTCTCTCATCATCTATTGTTGCTCCTCCTATACACCACCAATTACCTGTACAACCTAACCCTAGCCCAAATAATAAGACAACTTAGAATATGGAAACCCCCACTTCCTTCCAGACTTACTACATTACACCTATTGAATGTAATGAAATCCAGCTTTGATAAGGGAAAGTAGTAAATTCAAAAATATCCCCATTTATTACCGAGGAAGAATGTGAATCACCTAGGGGTGAGCCTATGGACTCTGATTATGTTGTTACACCTGTAACATCCAATCCAACTGTCATGGAGACTAAGAATCCTCCCTATCATAAGATATTAGCTAAAACAAGGATAATTTCACAGCCCAAATCTGATTTCCTCAGGGAGCTGAATAGTTTTCACATAAGGATTCCCTTGCTACAAGATATTAAGGATGTTCCCATCTATGCAAAAACAGTAAGAGACCTATGTGTTAGAAAAACTGGAAGGAAGCCTAAAGGCCTTGTAACCATTCATGTGATGGGAAAATTGTCAAAACCAATGACTGACCAACCTCCTCTAGCTAAATAAAATGACCCAGGAAATCCCACAGTCACTGTTTATATCCACAAGAAGCTCATCCCTGACACAATAATTTATTTAGGAGCAATAATCAATGTAATGACAAATGAAAGTTTTATCACCTTAGGATTGAATGAATTGAGAAAAAATCCTAAAGTCTTTGAATTGGTAGATAGGTCATGAGTCAAACCTAAACGAGTGGTAGAGGATGTAGTTATCACAATAGATTCCTGGAGGTATCCAACAGATTTTCTCATTTTGGAAACCAAATCAAATTTGGGGGGGCATCCCTTGATATTGGGAAGGCCTTGGTTGGCCATTGCAAGTGCATTCATAGTTTGTAGGTAGGGATTCATGACAATATCATATGGACAGACTGTAAATAACCTCAACCTCTATCCTCCTTCAAGACCAAGCAAGAATTTGGAAAATCCTTTATGAGATGAGTTCGAGCATAAATTAGATACTTTGGTTAGCGTAGTTTCCAGAATCTTGTTACATACTTTGGTTAGCATAGTCTCCAGAATCTTGTTGAATGCTTCTACTATCCCATTAGCTTATGGATGGTACATTGTACTTTGTTGATGATACACCTGGAACTCCTTAGTGAGTGCATTAATAGTTTCATTTAGGAAGTGTGTTCCGCGGTCACTCATTAAAATTTTCGGGCATCCAAACCGTGTCAACACGTTGTCGAACAAAAATTTCAGAGCTGTGCAATCCTTAACTAGTTTTGCTTCCGCCCATCGAGTCAAGTACTCTGATGAAGCGCCCACTTGTCTTCCCCTGAGGTTTGATTGGCCCCACAAAGTCTATCACCCATTTTTCGAATGGCTATAGCATCATCTGTGGATTCAGTGGCATCTCATCTCATCGCAGTGGTTTCCCAGTCCGTTGACATATGTCGCAGGCCCGACAATACACTTTTGAATTTTGATGTAGGGTTGGCCACCATAGTCCAACGTGAAGAATCTTTTGTGCTGTTGCCCATCCTGCATAGTGTCCTCCTATAGGCCCCCCTTGTGCTTCCGCGAGGATCTGTCCTCATTTAAATTTAGGTACATATCTTTTGTAATATCTCATAATTTCCCATTTTGTAGAGGTACCCCACGATGACAGAAAAATTCGTCACGCATACCACCAATTCCTTCTTCTACTGGACTGAATATCCCTGTGGCACAGTCCTTGTGGTTAAGAAATGAATTATATCTTCGAAGTGGCTTTCTGCGACATGCACTGCAAAGAGATGTGCATCGGGTAGTCCTTTCTCCAAATTTGTTGGCT
Organism: Pinus taeda; assembly: GCA_000404065.3. Taxonomy (NCBI): domain Eukaryota; kingdom Viridiplantae; phylum Streptophyta; class Pinopsida; order Pinales; family Pinaceae; genus Pinus; species Pinus taeda. Next base: position 54,512 of record APFE031601310.1, on the reverse strand, counting down.
CCTCGCCGGTCTCAATTCGTCATAGGTGATCTGGTCTTGCATTTAGGCATCCCAGTTTCACGATGACCTCAAAGTCATATTCTTGAAACAATAACAGCCATCTGCATATGCGACCCCCCAACACAGGCTTGTTCACCAGATATTTAAACATGGAATGATTGGTATAGATCTTGAAGTGCCCCCCAAGTAGAGAGTGGCAGTAGTTCTGGAGCACGTATACCATGGCCAAGCCTTCATGCTCAGTAGTAGAATAGTTCTTTTCTGCTTTGGACAGCCATCGACTCACGAATGTGATTGGGTGATCCACGCCTTTTGTGCCTTCTTGCGTAAGTACAACACCCAGAATGATACACGACGCATTAACATGTACATGAAATTCAATGTCCCATTTGGGGAAGACCAAAATGGGAGTAGATGCCATTTTTTCCTTGAGAACATCCAAAATTTTCTTACAATCATCATTCCAACAATATGTAGCATCCTTTTTCAATAATTGTTCCATTGGTGTTGTGATTTATGCATAGCTCTTAATAAACTTTCTATAGTAACCAGTGTGCCCCAATGTGGCGCATAGTTGTTTGACACTTCGTGGTGCTTCTAAATTGAGAATAACAACAATCTTCATAGGGTCCACCATTAGGCCTTGTTTGCAGACCACATGGCCAAGCAGATTTCCAAAGGGAACGAGGAAGGTGCACTTTTTAAGACTCAGTGCAATCTGGTGTCATCGGCAAGTATCCAGCATCAACCGTAAGATCACTATATGGTGTTTAACTAACCCAAATATAGTCCAATCATCTAGATAGACGTCCAGAAACTTGTGGATATATTCCTTGAACGTGGCCACCACTACGCATGAAAATATCGCTGGTGCATTCTTCAGTCCAAAGGGCATAACAATGTATTGAAAACAACCCCATTCAATTGTGAAGGTTGTCATGCTCCTATCTTCTGGCGTGATCTTGATATGATGGTACCTTGAGGACCCATCCCCGCGAATGAGTACACTTCCTATTTGCCAAGATTCTCCAATACTTCATCTGTAAATGGTGTCAGGAATGGCTCGTGAACACAGGTGTCATTAAGCTTCTTGAGGTCCATGCAAATTCTAATCTCACCCTTCTATCTTTTCTCCTGTACTACCATAGGACTCACCCAATCTGATTCTTCCACTAGTTCAATAATTCCAACTGCAAGAATTTTGTCTAATTCTTCACGAACCTTTTCTTTATACTTCGGATTCAAACAGTAAGGTCGCTGCTTAACCGGCTTCGCATTCGGTTTTAGATTGATCTTCATCATTCCTAAGTCACCAATGATCCCCTTTAAATCTTTGATTTTGGCCGGAAACAAATCTTGATATTTGGAGTAACTCGATGACCTTATCTACCATAGCATCATCCCAATAGTCCCCAAGCATCGCGTACTTCGGCTCCGTGTCTGTACCAATGTTTACCTGCTTTGTGTTTAGTGGTGCAGTGACATCGAGGTCCTCAATTGATGGTCCTCGAACTTCGCAACATGCGTACGTTTCTGGAATATTAATGTTTCGGGGGTCATCATAAGCCTCCTCTACTTGTATGTTATAACATTCCGGGGCATGGATTAGCTAGGTTGCCCATGCTGGTTGAACTAATTCCTATGATTCCTGTGGTATTTTGAAGATGGCGGCTTTCACGGCTTGTAGCACGTTGTCGATAGTATCTGACCATTGGTCTTCAAATGTGAATGTTAACAAAAATCCCTCGTGCAAGACATCCCATTCACCTGTACCATGTCAAAGTTTCGTCTCGGTATACCAGTTCATGGGTATGACATCCAGGGTATGATAGAATAAGTGTACCCATTCAAGCTGAGGCTCTTCTCCATAGGCCTTGGTCCATTTTACGAGGTGTGTGCATGAGTCATAGCATCCATCATATTTATCTGCTAGTCATAGTTCTAGTTTCTCAAATCATAGTTGTATCATCCTCGTGTAGCCTCGCCAGTTCTCAAAATTTCCTTGATGTGTTCCCCACCAACGCACAGATGTCGCACACAGTGCCCACTTCAATGCATCGAACCACTGTTGCTCCGGTATTGCGCTATCAAACTTGCTCAAGAATTCATCTACCACCATTAATCCATCATATGTCATCATGTTGTAATTCAGCATTGTCACTTTGTTTAATCGATTGTACCAGTGTTCATCTTCTTCGTCTGAATTTGAGGTGCAAGAACCTATGCACTCCCACAAGATTCTTCCATCTGTATTCAGATTCACCCACTCCTGATCTCGTGTAGTTATCTTGTAGATACAATCCATCTCATCGTCACTTCCATCATCGTGCACAGGTTCAGTGTAGTGCGCTCCTTCGGTGGGATCTAGCGAAATGACTACGCGTAGGGACTTTTTTTCAAATATCATCTTCTGCTTCTTCAAATTGATGACTCCATTCATATCGGTTAAGGATTGCTTCTGCCCAATGAAACAAGAAACAAGAAACTAAGCAATAGAAAGTTAGGTTTGTATATTCCACTTCCAATTCCTTCTAGACCATGGGAAAATATATATATATATATATAGATTTTGTAGGAGGACTTCCTATTTCTAGAAAAGGACATGATTATTTGTATGTTGTGGTTGATAGATTTAGCAAAATATGTATTCATGTTCCATGTGAAAATAAAGTAACCGTTGAACAGACTATACATGTGTTCTTTTCAAATGTGTGGGTTCATTTTGGGTTGTCTAATTCCACCATTTCAGATTAGGACTCTTGTTTCATGGGATATTTTGGTCCCACTTTATGGGGACTCATGGACACTAAGCTGAAAAAGAGAAAAAAAATTCATCCACAAACCAATGGCAAATAGAGGTGGTGAGCAGAACAGTGGTACATCTTCTTAGAGGCTATTGCAGCAAGCATCCTAAGTTGTGGGATGAATCTTTTTACTATTTCCAACATGCTTACAACCGAGCCTTTCATTCTTCAACTGGTAGATCTCCTTTTGAGACATGCTTTGGGTACCTACCAAAATCACCGATGGACTTCATGTTTGGTGAATAAGCTCAAGAGGATGGACATGGAGATGTCAACAAATAAATCAAGTTCATTAAAATAATCCAAAAGATTCGTGAAGTAGTGCAAGATAAATTGGAGAAAAGTTATGCCAAGTACAAAATGCGCCATGACAAGCATCGGGTGGACCATAACTTCCAGGTTCATGATCAAGTATGGCTACACATCAGAAAAGAAAGGATGAAAGGTGAAGGTAAAAATTTGAAACCTATTAAGTACGATCCATTTAAGATTGTTAAAAAGATTGGGCATAATGCATTCTGATTAAATTTTCCTCCATACATGCACATATATTTAGTTTTAATTGTTGAAAATTTGAAGTTGTATGAACCTCCTATGATCATGGATCCAAAGAAAAATGTTTAAAATCCTACTATAGATGATCTTTCACCTGAATGCATGACTGAGTTACAGGAAGATACCATCTTAGATAGGAAGGTTTTCACTTCCAGGTGAGGAGATGTTGAGTATCTTTGAGTGGGACTTGAAGGAATGAATCCAAGCAAAGCAAGGTGGATGGATATTGGAAGGGTGTGAGTTGTACCCTCACCTCATGTCTACTTAAAACCAAACTTTTGGTGGTCCAAAAGCTTCCAGTGGAGAGGAATGATCCAAGAGGATCTTCAAAATGCTTAAAGGTAAAAATTATCATATACTTACAAAACCAATTCCGATTTGAAGAGCTCGTCACGTTGATTTCGACAATATATTTGGTTTCGAAAATGGCCTCTGTATGAAGGAGAAAACACACTCCAAAGTTTATGGAAAATAGGTTAAAAATTGGGCTTTGCAGGCTAAGAGGAAGTCTCTCAGTGTGACACGTGGCAGCTCAAAGTCAACACAGGTGGTCAAAGTCAACGTGGTGTTCAAATTCAATAGAAGTCAGATGGGAAGGTGGAGCTCAAACCCACAACCTCCCATTCCATAGCACAAAGTATTACAAACGACGCACGGGTTGTGCTTTGAAATGATATGGAAAACGTTTAAATTTCAATTTGAATTGCATTATGGATGGGGGGCAAGGTTGGTAAAACTACCAGGAGCAGCAGTCTACCAAACCCTCCAACAAAGTTGATAGTCGATACAATGAGTTCCAAACTTAACCAAACCACATGCTAAACCATTAGGACTTAACATTATCACATGTCACTGCCAGGGAAAATGCCATGGGTCTGCGGTTCGGTTGACTGTCAGTTATATAAACATATCCACCTAAACATTGCTATATGATGTGCCATGTTGTAAATGTTGATTGCACAAAGGGGTTTGGTTAAAGAACTATATCATATATAAGTTATATATATATTAAATGTTTTTTTATATGGTTTGAAACAAACTGCTATGTTAATACAATCCATTGCTAAAGCCCGCTCGAGAAGCCTGTAGGTTTGACCCCGGGACCTCCAATGGGCATATAAAAATATATGCCAATGCGCCATGAGACAAGGAGTTGTATAGTGAGCCTGCAAAATTTATGATATTTGTGCCTGTAAATTCATTTTTGGGCATAACTTGGCCATCCTTGGGCGTTTTTAAGAATGGAGAGTTGTGTTGGAGAGTAGAGGTCGAGGCCTTCATTCTAGTAGTAACCAACAGTGCCTGCATGCACAGTCCAGATTGGTGAAATTTTACGTAAAGAGCCTTTTTTACCATTCCTAATGTAATGGACGCCCATCGGAAGCAGACCCACAGACGTAGTGCAAGAGGAACGAACTCCAGCATCAATGTTTGTTGTGTTTGATTATTTTCTTGCTATTGATCATGTTTATTTTCAGTTCTCAAGTTTATGTTCAAGGCACTTAAAAACTCAATTTTCTTTCATTCATTCACACAAAAGAAACCTTAGTTAATATTTGATGAAATTGAGAAAATAGTCAATCCTATGTTTTTGGATCATGATTTCAACCAAAATTGAGGAGAATAAATCCAGTTCCACTACCAATAATTGGAAAGGAAGTAAGGAAATTGCTAGATGAAAAATCCTAGTTCCTTTAAGATATTCTGATTGGATAGCCATTCTCGTTCCTGTTAGGAAAAAGAATGGAGAAATAAGATTGTGCGTTGACTTCCAAAATCTTAACAAATTGTCATTAAACAATAATTATCCACTTCCAAAGATGGACCATATGCTTCAAAGGGTAACAAGGTCAAATAAAATCTCAATGTTAGATGGTTTTTCAAGTTATAACCAAATATTGGTCAACAAAGAAGACAAATAAAAGGTAGCTTTCACCACACCATGGGGTACATTCATGTATGCTAAGATTCCATTTGGCCTACTAAATGAAGGGGAAAAATTTCAGAGAGCCATGGACTTAGCATTTGTTGGAAAAATAAATAATTTATAGAGATTTACCTTGATGATTTAATTGTCTTTTCAGAATCTGATCCACAACATATAAAACATTTGAAGAATTTTTTTGAGAGATGTCGAAAATTTTGGGTTTCCATTAATCCCAACAAATCAATATTTTCCTTGAAAGAAGAAAAATTGATGGACACATTATTTCAAAGTAAGGAGTCACAATAGATCCCAAATGAGTTTCACTTATTCAATTAATCAGTTTTCCCATAACAAAGAAAGAAATTCAAGCATTTTTAGGAAAAAACTATTTCTTAAGAAGATTTATACCTAACTATGTTGAGATTGTAAAGGATATCAATGATATGATTGAAAATATTCTTGAGGTTAATTGGAATTCACGGGCTAGATTTTTCTTTTCCCAAATAAAAAAGGAACTTTTAGAAACACGAGTGTTGGCTAGTCCAAATTATTAAAAGCCTTTCAATGTTTTCTCTTTTGCATCAAAGAATACAATAGCATTAGTTTTATTATAGAAAAATGAACATTATCATGAATAACAAATTGCTTTCTTTAGCAAAGTTATGAGGGATGCAGAACTAAAGTAGGATATAATCGAAAAATAGGCCTATGCTTTAGTTCAAGCTTTGAAAGCTTTAAGAATTTATGTACTGCATTCTCCAATAACACCTTATGTACCTAACAATGTAGTAAAAATAATATTGACTCAACCTAATATAGATGGGAAAAGGAGAATATGGATAGCTAAAATCTTAGAGTTTAGTTTGGATATCAAACCAACAAAGATAGTTAAAGGACAAGGATTGGCTAAGTTACTAGCAGAATCAAATTGTAAATTTTTGGGAATAAATTCAATCATTTTGATTTCAGGTACACAAGAGGATAAGAATCCACAAGAACCTTCTTATGTTCCAGAGGAGAAGAACCCACAAGAACTTGCTTCTAGTTCGATACCTGTTCAAGTTCTTGTACACATTGACGGTAATTATTTTCTATTAGACTAGTATAAAAGCATTGTACATTTTCTGCAATATTTTGAATATCCTCTTGAGTTCACAAAGAATCAGTGTAGGTCTCTTAAGATCAAAGCAATTAAATATTGTATACTTAATGCAAATCTATATTGGAAGAATCCATTCAATATTGTCTTAATATGTTTGACTGAAAGTGAAATAGAGGGTGTAATTGAGTTGTTTCATGGAATATGTGGAGACCACTATGCTTGTAGAGAAACCACACACAAGATATTGAGAGTAGGATTTATTGGCATAAATTCCTTTCCCAAGTTATTATGAAAGTACGTAGTTGCATTCCTTTCCAAATTTTTGCAGGTAAACAAAAACTAGTTGCTCTACCTCTCATTCCAGTCTTGGTTGAAGCTCATTTCTTGCAATAGGGTCTAGATTTTATTGGTGAAACAATTCCCTTGTACGGTAATAAATATAGGTGGATCCTAACAACATAATATTATTTCACAAAATGGGTAGAAGTTATCCCTATGAGAAATGAAACTAATTTTGTTTTCATGAAGTTCTTTGAAGAAAATATTTTATCCAGGTTTGGTTGTCCAAGAAAAATAATTACAGATAATGCTCAATCCTTCAGTTCCATTAAATTGATTGATTTTTGTCAAAAATACAAAATTTATTTACATCACTCTCCATTGTACTATCCATAAGGGAATGAACTAGAAGAGTCATAAAAAAAAATATTAACTAAAGTTATTAAGAAGGTGTTAGAAGATCATTATGCAACCAGGCAAACAAAATTTCACCAAAAAGATCAATTGGTAAATCTGCATTTGAATTAGTTTATGGCATTGAAGCTATTTTTCCTACTCAATTGGCATTTCCAGTGATGAAGCTCTTGTAGGATTCTTATGAGGAAATTGATGATTTCTCAAAAAGAATTAATCAGATCATTGAACTTAATCATGACAGAGAAGAAGTTCAACACAAACTCCTAGAATATTGGGTAGAATATGAAGCTTTGGAGGTTGAGATAATCTCAGTGTTGTCTCCAATTTGACCCCCATTAGATTTTGGCTCATTTTGTTAGTTTTTCCTTGTGCCTCCTCTCATATTCTCGTGATAAAATATCCCTCCCTTGAATTTTTGTGTTTACCCTGATTTAAGTTGGTTGTTATAGTAATCATTATAACCTATATAAATTATTGCATTAAATGAAGATTTCAAATTATGATCTTAAATTAACTTGTTTTAACTAGAAATGACATGTGGTGATATCTTTAGTAATTTTGATTCTATAGCATGTGAGAGTTATATCAATTTTTCAAAACCACCCATATACGACACATTTGAAGATGACTAATCACTTTCCTTTCACAATCTTGAATTGAATAACAATAAACTTACAAGGATAAATTTACAATCATGTTGTTATTTCATTTCATTTCATGCAAATGAATATGTTGAACATAATGATTTAACCAATTTAACATCACTATATGATGACGAACCTGTTTATGATGGCAGTATGGTACAACAAGTTACTTATATTTCAATATTTTCTTCATTAGATGTCCGTACAAGCCTATAGGACTTCGTTGAAATGTGGATGAGCATATACTTTGAAAAAGTTTCTTCTTATTTTCAATAAAATGTGAATATATTTCTCAATGTCATGGTAAAAAAGTTTATCCCCTCCTTTCAGCAGTCAAATTTATATTATTATTATTGATCAAATTGAGGCATAAAGTCAATAAGTTCACCATTGACATGATTTGTGTCTGGTTACATTGGATTTCGACTACTTTGATAAAATTTGTTATTGAGACGCATTGTATATAAACCTTGTAGATAAATAAACTTTTGTTTACTTAGGATTTTGATGCTTAAAATGAATAAAGATGAAGTTTTTTGATCTTGAAGAGTCTTTATGTGATCAACGTAGAATGGAATAGACATATATGAGTCCTTAGTATGAACCATATTAACCATATTTTTAAATATATATTTAAAGACTTGTTTCGTAAATCATGATTGAGGGTTGACAATCAAAAAGGGCTCAGATCTTAGTTTCTTAGTAATGACAATTTCATATTGAATATTCCTCACCACATCCCTCTTTCATACTACTTGAACATAAATTCTAAGGGAATGTATTAAGTCATAAGGGCTAAACCTATAACCATAATATTGGGCTTTCAAAAAGTTCAATTGAAACTTTGGTAGCACTAGTTACATTATAAACATGCATGAGATCTTCCTAATCAACATACTACCCTAGGGATAGGAACTTATGTTCTCTTGGTTGGGGCATGCTGGTATCTTCGTTGAGGTACTGAACAGGCTCACTGGCAGCAGAGCAAAGCCAATGGCATTAGATTAAAATCTAGTGTGTAATCATCCCACTCCTTCTGTTGAGGTAACTACTGATGGGGCATGCTGACATCTCTACCGGGGCTATGAATGCCCGCTGGCATTGGTACAAGGTCATTGGTATTGGACTAAGTCTAGTGTGTAATCCTCTCATTCTGTGAATATTATGTTTGCTAAATAAATTGAAGAAGGGCCTCTAACATGAAGATAAAACAAGAATCCACAAAGTTCCTCATCAGAGGATAGTGGATGACTCCTTTGGCGCTATGGATGCTAGCTGGTTTCGAAGCAACATTTGATTCTAGAAACTCATGTTATGGACGTAAAATATTTTCCTTTTACTACTTTTTGTCTCTTCAGTTTCCTTTATCGACTCCATGCCCAATGTGAAGGTCTTCAGTGTATGTTCTTCGTGCTCCGTAGGGGAGCAACATCCCCAGTTGGATCCAAATGTTGTCATCATTTTGACCCCCCTTAGATCTTGGCTCCTTCTATAAATTTTGCCTTGTACCTCTTCTCATATTCTCATAAAAAAAATCACTCGAATTTTCTTGTTTACCCTTCATTAAATTGGTTGCTATAGTAATCATTATAACTTATAGAAATATTACAATAAATAAAAAATTGAAATTCTAATCTTAAATTATCTTCTAGCATAAGAAATACTCTCACTATAAATTATAATTAAAAATTGAATAAATAAAAAATTAAACATAAATTAAATAAACTAAAAAATCTGTATATTAATAAATATTAAATTAAACATTAAATCATTATAAAATTAAATAATTACAAATTAAATAGAATCAGAATAAATAAACCTAAACCCCATCCAACCCATTCCACCCCCACACATCCTTCATTACCTTATGCATAATTCAAAATCATTTTGAACATGGGAATGATTGTATGAATGATTGTATTACAAATACACATTTAATAACCTATAAATTAAGATCTAACCATTATGAAAAAGGTACCAAGTTGCATAATGAATATTGATATTAAAAACCATCAGGCCTGATGAGCGGGTTAAACAACTTACCAATTTTGACCTGATACGATCTAAAAGTTAAAAACAATCGATCACAAAACTTCAACGGTCTTGTCGTGATTTAATTGAAGTCATTTCTCTCCAAAAATCTACTTTGGATATAAAAATTCAATATATAGAAATATTTATATATATAAATTTCTTCTATTTAGTTTTAATATAGCGTATACATATTATTATTAAAGTCTATATATTAAAACTTATAGATTAAGGTTATATAAAATATGAAGCAGCGATCAATTCACCATATCCCTCACTCCTTTAATGATCAAGCTAATCATCTGTCGAGGAGGGGTCTTTCAATGAAGTCGGGCTCTTGGTCTTTGATGATCTCTAATGATGATTTTTCTTGTCTCATCCAGGATTTCTTTATCCTGGGATTTTGATCCTTTTCTTCTCATCCATCTGCGTTTCTTGTTTTGCATATTGTTTCCTTTTGTTATATATGTATATCAGATGTTGTTCTTGCTTTGATTCCTTATTGTACATGTTCGAATGTTAGTATTGATCCCTTTCGGGATCCTATGATTGTTAATTTTGATCCATATACATGCATATGCATGCAAGGTGCCTGATCCTTGCCATATCTTATGTACTTTTTTATATTGTCTCAATATAACTCTTGGAAGATTTTTCTCTCTGAAAAAAATAAAATATATATATTATTATTTGAAACTAATATTATTTATAGATATATATTATATATATATATGACTATTAATATTTAAAAACATATATAATTAAAGTTATATGATTTTGATTATGTTTTTAATTAAATTCTAAGATTATATTAGAATATAATGAATATTTAAAAATGAAATTGAAATTTAAAGTTATATCTTTCACGTTTTATTTTAAACTAAAATAGAATTAATGGTTGGATGAATAAATTGTGCCGGTACAAATTTAGCATGAGAGGAGCATTGAGATTTCACGACAGTTTTTTTATAAATGCAATCGTTTAACATTTAAAATGGGAAAACAATATTAAATTTAATTCATATTTAATATTTTCAATTCTATCATGTGCTTTTGGAAAATAGGGTCACGTTAAATACATATTTTATGACTTAATGTTTTATATAGTGGGAAAAACTAGGTCTCACTTAAGGTAAAAATTGAATTTTATTAATAATGTACGTGAGATAGTATTATGAGGAAGTTAAGTTTATGACTTAATTTCGTTTACTATAATTTTTTATACTATATAATTAATTTATATCTTTTCGTTTAATGCTGAAATATTATTCAAAGGATTTTTAACGTGCAGGATTTGAGCGGGAGTTCGTTTAAATGATGGAATATATATTACATTTAGTCAAAATAATTGTTATTAATGTAATTTCATTCAAGAAGATATGGGAACTAAAAATGGAATGAATTTCCAGACATATAAAAGAAGATGTAAAACATTGTTCTGAGGGTTTTTTTTTTTGGCGCAGATTGAAGGATGATGGTGCATTGGAGATGAAGTTTTCTTCTTTTTAAAGCCATCATTTACTTTCTACAGTGGTATTGTTCAGTGTGACTGTCAGGATTTTTATTTAATCATATGTATTTACTTCTTTTCTTTTTGTGTGTTCTTTTTATGTGAGATTTTATTTACTCGTTCAATGTGCAGATTATTGATATAACATGATTATTCAATAATATTGCATGCAATAATGATTTAAATATTTGAATACTTGGTATTTAGATATTCTTTTAAAATCATATTTGAATTTATTTGTTGCGGAACGAAACTTTAATAATACATGTTATTTAGGGTTTTTATTTGCACATAAAATTTAAGTACCATAAAACTAGTCCTCTTATTTTATTTTTTTATTGTTAATTTATTTTTCATTTTTTATTTCTTTATTGCACTGGTAATATGTGGTGATTAGCAATACTTTGACATGATCAAATTGTTTAATTTTACACACATTAAAATTGGTTTAGTTTTTCCTCCATTATTTACTATTTAGGAAAATTAAATCAAATAGTTTAATTGTTTTGTTGCAGAATGAATACTAATAGCACTTGATATCATATTCTTTCAACTACAACCTTTCTATTAAACACATTTAAACCAGATTTTCCTAACTTCATTTCTTTTTATTTAATTTTAATTTTAATTTTCACTAACCTTAATTTTTGTGAGAAATGTGATATATTAATTTAAACCTCATTTAGTCATAATGACATTTTATTTTTAATGAGTTTTCACATGTTATATGCTTACCACCTCTATTTCCTAAAAGACATTATTTCTTTAAAAACACTCTTTTTTTAACAATCTGACCTATTTATTCGTTTAATTAGAAAATCTATTTAATTTAGACTATTTTACAACAACTTTTCAATTTTGATTATTACCACGTAATAAACCCTATGGTGAAATGGAGGTCACCCTTATCACCTAGAGCGGGAGGATCTAGGATCCTTAGTGATGTGGTCTCAGGTTGTCCTCAATTACTGGGCAATCTGAGCACCAACATATTTTGGCATCATTGCCAGGGAATGAAGATTAATTTTCGTTTTCCTTGATAACTAATTGAATGTTAGATTTTAAGCTTCTGTGGAAGTTTTTTGCAGTGGCACGATCCAGATTATCCACAGTTTTGTGTTCATTCTGTCGACGTTTCAAACCCCAGAGTGGGTCCATCATCAGGACAATTAGATAGAATATGAATGAAAGCTAATTGAATGGATTATGACCTATTGGTGAACAAGGTCATAATATCAAGTGCCATAAAAGTGTTTCAAGTGTATATATTTCTTGTTTATTTGTTCACCTGGCGAGTCCTTGAATTATAATTACTTATTTTTTCACTTAGAGATTCTCTAATTTATAATTACTTATGGTTTTTTCTCTGCTTGCATCACATTTTTCTCCTTTGGATTTCTCGTAGATTATAGGGTTTCTAAATGAGTTGCCATATATAGACATATGGGATACCTACCTACCTCGTTTTCATGAAGATGAAGATGATGATTCGATTGAACACTTGCTTCTATTTTGTGATTACCTTCCTAAGATGGGGGTCGAGCATGAGGACATACAAATGAAATTATTCATGATGTCATTGGAAGATAGAGCTTGATAGTGGTATCAGAAACCTCCTCCCATAGGTCTTTATCTTTAAATGATTTCCATACAGGTTTTTACAAACATTATGCAACCACGTATACCTCTAATTCACTTGTTGGAAAATTTTGTTGTTTACTAGATGAAAATTGTAATGATTCTCATTCATAATTTCAAGAATATAGATCTTATATTAATGATCAAATAGTGAGTTGGGAATATGTTGATTCTAATGAAAAATTCTTACCCTCTCTTGGTTTACCAAATGAATGTTTAGATGAACTAGGTGTAACATCTAGTGTTGAATGTCAAGAAAACCTTGAAGAAACTAATAGTTTAGCTACCAATGACAAATCTGATTTCTTTTCTTTTGATTCTCCTAAGGGTAGTGTTTATAAATTTTGTAAAGTAAATGATGTTAGAGAATAAATTATACCTATAACCATTTCACCATCACACATTTATGATTATGTAAATGAATCGTCAGTAGTGGAAGATCTTGTTTTATCTAACGAAATGACATGTGGTGATATGCTTAGTAATTTTGATTATGTCGTATGTGAGAGTTATGTAAATTTTTCAAAACCACCCATATACACCACATATGAAGACGACTATCAATTTTCTCTCACAATCTTGAATTGAATAACAATCAACTAACAAGTATAAATTTACAATCATGTTGTTATTTCAATTTAGTTGATGCAAATTAATATGTTGGACATAATGATTCAGTTGAATTAACATCACTTCATAATGATGAACTTGTTTACGATGATCGTATGGTACAATAGGTTACTTATATTTCAAGATTTTCTTCGTTAAATGTTCATATAGGCCTGCAGGACTTTGTTCAAATGTGGATGAGTGCATACTTTGAAAACATTTCTTCTTGTTTTCAATCAAATGTGAATATATTTATCAATCTTGGTAAAACAATTTCTCCATTGCTTCTTTCAATAGATAAATATATTATTATTATTGATCAAATTGAGGCCTAAAGTCAAGAATTTTTCCATTGACAAGATTTGTGTCTAGTTACATTGGATTTTTTACTTCTTTAATAAAAATTGTTATTGAGACACATTGTATATAAACCTTGTACATAAATAAACGTTTTTTTACTTACACATCTATGCTTAGAATTAATAAAGTTGAAGTTTTTTTCATATTGAAAAAGTCTTTACGCAATCAAAGAAGAATGGAATACACATATTTGAGTCCTTAGTATGAACCATATTAACGAGATTTTTAAATACATATTTAAAGACTTGGTTTGTAAATCATGTTTTAGGGGTAACAATCTTAAAAGGCTCAGATCTTAGTTTCTAAGTAATGTGAATTTCATATTGAATATTCCTCACCACGTCCCTCTTTCATACTACTTACGCATAAATACTAAGGGATCACATTAAGTCATAAGGGATAAACCTATAACCATAATATTAGGTGTTCATAAATTTCAATTGAAACTTTGGTAGCACTAGTTACATTATAATCATGCATGAGGTCTTCCTAATCAGCATACTACCCTAGGGATAGGAACTTATGTTTTCTTAGGTGGGGGCATGTTGGTATCTCCGTCAAGGTACGAAACGAGCTTGCTGGAAGCGGAGCAAGGCTAGTGGCATTAGATTAAAATGTAGTGTGTAATCCTCCCACTCCTTTTGTTGAGGTAACTACCGATGGGGCATGCTGACATATCCACCGAGGCTATAAACATTAGCTGGAAGTGAAGAAATGTCAGCGGTATTGGACTAATTATAGTGCATAATCATCCCATCCTGTGAATATTATCTTTTCTAAATAAATTGAAAGAATGGCCTTTAAGACAAAAACCCAGACATATCCTTATCTCAAAATAGTGGATGACTCTGTCGGGGCTATGGAAACTCACTGCCATTGGAGCGACATCCAATTTTGGGAACTCATGTTATGAACCAAAAAGGGAATCAAATCCCTCACATCTAATCTCCATATTTTCAGCCTTATTCCAAAATGAAATTTATTCTTATGAATCTTTATTAGTACTATGATTTGTGTCATTCCTTGATCATGAATTGTAAGTAGGTATGACTTGTTATGGTGTTGAATGTTCTTATGAAGTGATACATTTATCATTTGTGATCAATTTCCCTTGATCATTATCATAGCTACCCAAATACACTTAGTATACAAATAAACTTCTTATATATGTGAATAAACATTGAACTTGTTAATCTATACCAGTTTCATTCTTAGTATCAATATACTAAGCCTTTAAGATGCAAAATATTTTCCTTTTACTACTTTTTGTCTCTTTAGTTTCCTTTGTCGACTCCATGCCAAATGTGAAGGCCTCTGGTCTACGTTCTTTATCCTTTGCAGGGGAGCATCATCCCCAATTGGAGCCAAATGTTGTCGCCAATTTGACCCCAATTAGATATTGGCACCTTCTGTCAGTTTCGCCTTGTGCCTCTTCTCATATTCTTATGATCAAAAACCGCTCCCTTGAATTTTCTTGTTTGCCCTGCATTAAGTTGGTTGTTATAGTAATCATTATAACTTATAGAAATTATTTCATTAAATGAAAATTTGAAATTATAATCTTAAATTAACTTCTCGCATAAGAGATACTCTAACTATAAGTTAAAAATAATGATTATTATTAAAAATAATTACAAAAAATTAAATATTAAAAAAAAATAAAATAAAATATAATTAATTAAAAATTAATAAATAAAAATTTAAACATGAATTAAATAAATTATAAAAACTCTAGTATATAATAAAAAGTAAATTAAACATTAAATAAATAATAATTAAATAAAATCAAGATAAATAAACATAAACCTAACCTCACCTCTCATCCTTACCTCACCCAAATATATATATTAAATTATATTTAAAGTTACATCTTCTTTTCTTTTTCTTTTTTTCTTTCTTCTCTATTTTTTCTTTTTTTTTTCTCGAAGAAAAATTACAACTTTCTATTATAAAAAATAAAAAATTACATAGAGCATATGCACAAGTGAATTCAGGTATTGACTTTGGGGACCAGTGTATGTGCTTTAAGCACTCATAGTAGCTAGACTACCAAAGACAAAAATCAAAATTACATTTTGTTGGGTTTTTCTTTTTTGCCTTTTTTCTTTAGGACTTTTTGTCAAACCCCAAGTGATGGAGTAGTTGAAACAATTGCCAACTCATTATTTCTTGAAGTGTTTGGGGCTTCTTTATTTGAATTTGAGCTCTCCGAATATTTAAAATTATATCATTTTGATTATGTTTTTAATTAAATTCTAAGTTTATATTACCAATATAATAAATATTTAAAATTGAAATAAAATTTAAACTTAAAGTTATAGCTTTCACTTTTATTTTAAATTATGGTGGAATTAATGGTTAGATGAAGAACTTGTGCATATATTAATTTAGCATGAGAGAAACGTTGAGATCTCATGGTGGGTTTTTTAGAAATGCAAGTGTTGAACATTTAAAAAAGGAAAACAACATTAAATTTAATTTACATTTAATATTTTGCATTCTATCTTGCGTTTCTCGAAAATATGTTCATGTTAAACACATATTTTAGGACCCGGTGTTTTATATAGTGGGAAAATTTTACTAGGTCTCGCTTAAGATAAAAAGTTGAATTTCATTAATAATGTATGTGAGATAATATTATGAGTAAAACATAATGAAAGGTAATTTTATGATTTAATCTCATTTATTGTAATGTTTAATACTAGAAAATTAATTTATATCTTTTCATTTAATGCCAAAATATTATTCAAAGTATTTTTAACGTAGAGGATTTGAGAGAGAGTTCATTTAAATTATGGATTATATATTACATTTAGTCAAAATAATTGTTATTAATGTAATCTCATTTTGGTGTAGAAAATCCTGTAGATTCACAAGCTAATGCAATTCGCTAAAGCAAGAGACAAGAATCTACTTCTACTCTTTACAACAGAAATACATAAACATCGAGCAAACAATAATCAATAGAGGAAGAGAATTAAAGGCACATAACACAATAAATATTCAGGAAAAGCCACAACGCAAAACCCCACTATTTGTTTTGTATTAATCCGAAAACTCAAGATGAAATTACAATTCTTGTTCTCTCTAGAGCAATCCCAGCACTTAGCAAATTCAATCTCCAACTCATAAGTAAGCTCAAGGCAAAATCTTAGCCTCTTCACAAGCTCTCCAAGTCTCTACTCCAATGTGTAATTCCTATGAAGGATAGTTTGTATTTAAAGGGAAATAAGGCCTCTAAAAACTATGCAATCCCTCAAGGATCGATTCCTGAATGCATGCACTATCAGTGCAACTTAGAATAACCTAAAACAAATAGTACATTGTCCCTACACTCTAGTCTCAACTGGGTCTTTCTTAGAATCAACATGCATGAGTTTCTGATGAGTAAATATTCAGTTAACTATAGTAGCACTAGTGGAGTTCATTAGTGTCACCACTAACTGGTAACTCACTATTAGTTCTCTCAATTAGTTTGAGAACTAATTTAACTAAATTGACTCATGAAACCGAGTCTTCTATTTTAAAACTCATAATTAACTCACATTGGACTCCTACAAAGTAGGGAGAACATACACATGGCTTCCGAAAGACTTCCAACTCAAATTTCCTAAGTTAAGTAAGTTTAATAAACTTAATTTAACTATTTTAAGTTGCTATGAGAATAGAATTCGAATTTATTTCATACTTTAATTCAAGGACAAATTAAACTGGAATTTCTTGTTGCCATTTCTCAACATCGGAAAGTTACGAGAACTAAAAATGAAACAAACTTCCAGACATTTAAAAGAAGATGTAAAATATTGTTCTAAGGGTTTTATTTTCAACAGATTGAAGGATGGTGTTGCATTGGAGATGAAGACTTATTCTTTCTAAAGCCATCATGTACTTGCTACAGTGGTGGTGTTCATTGTGAGTGTGTGATTTTTATTTAATAATATGTATTTCTTTATTTTCTTTTTATGCATTCTTTTTATGTGAGGTTTTATTTACTGGTTCAATGTGCGGGTTATTGATATAACATGATTATTCAATAATATTGCATGCAATAATGGTTTAAATATTTGAATACTTGATATTTAAATATTTTTAAAATCATATTTGATTTTATTTGTTGCAAAATGAAACTCTAACAATACTCGTTATTTAGGGTTTTTATTTGCACATAAATTTAAATACCATAAAACTAGTGCTCCTATTTTATTTTTTGTTGTTAATATGTTTTTCATTTTTCATTTCTTTATTGCACTAGTAATATGTGGTGATTAGCAATGCTTTGACATGATCAGATTGACTAATCTTCCACACATTAAAATTTGTTTAGTTTTTCCCTCAATATTTACTATTTAGGAAAATTAAATCCAATAGTTTAATTGTTTGTTGCAGGATGAATAATAATAGCAGTTGATGTCACATTCTTTCAACTACAACATTTCTATTAAATGCATTTAAACCATTTTTTCTTAACTTTGTCTTTTCATTCCATTTTAATTTTAATTTTTACTAGCCTTAATGTTTTGTGACAAATATGATATATATATTTTTTTTGGTCAAGTAAGAGTGGAGCCTTCAATTAACAAAAAAAAAAAAAAAAAGGAAGAAGATTACATATGGTACACATCTTTACAACTGTAAATACCAACAAAAGACAAAACCGTTGATGATAAAAAAACAATAGGGTCAACAAAACCCAAAACCTTACACACAAAAACAAAATTAGTCGTTGGTCATTATTCCTAAGTGTTCAAACTGTTGATGTTGGGCATGGAATCCCCTCGAGGCATGTTTTGGGGCTCAAAGCCCATGTTTTGATAGAATGATGTTGCAAAGTCTCCGTGAATTGTGGGCACAAAGTGCGAAATGTATGATAGAGTCACAGGGCTGTCCACCCTAGTCTTGTAATGTAATGTCGGCCTACCCACGGTCCGCAGACCATGGGATTATATAAATAGAGTGAGGCTTTAAGTGTAAAATATAACCAACAAATGAAGGAAGTAATAGATAATGAAGTAGAAGCATAGAGAAAGAGTCTAAGTGTGTCTTGGGTTGTAGGGTAGGAGAAGACTCTATAGCTGAGTGCGCAGAGGCTTAGTAGTCCGTAGCTGAGTGTGTGGACCCCTGCAGTTGAGTGTGTAGGGTGGAGTCAAGTCTGTAACTAAAGAAGAGAATAATAAAGAGAAGTCTTATCCAAATTCTGTGTATCTGTTCTTGAGTTATTACATGTTTGATATCAATTACAAATATACTATTTATTTATTGCGCGCACTGGTATGAATGATTTATATTTCTAAGTATAACTTAACGCATACAATTAGGCTAAGTTAATCAACTAACAGTGGAACATTAGTAGGGAATTGGGTAATAACAGCGTTCAGCCACCTAATAGGGCTGCACGGAGGCAGCATCTCAGGGTCAAACCATAAACCACTTGAACTCATCAGACATCTCCAAGGTGCAGAAACCTGGTTCTAGCACCCTCCCATACTACTTCGGGTGATACCTCAGTCTGCGCTCTGCGGACTGTTGCCGAAAGGGCCAGTAGTACCAAGCTTTTTTTTGCTAAATCACCTTTGAACCTAGCTCATGCCCCAAAAAGCCAACAAATGGTTCCGTTGTCGGGACCAGGATCTACATAAGAGATGTATGATGTCATGTCATTGGAATCTGACCAAGAAAGAAATTGAAGAGTGGCTGGACAGAAAGATTCACAAATTCGCAGTGCAAGAAAATAGGAATCCACAAGTATCAAAGGAATAGTGGTTAGAGCACTACTTATAAATGGAAATATACGAAATTTTCTTTGCATCCTTCCCCTCTGAGTTGTACGAGTGGATTGCGAAGCTAATAGACAATCATGGAAGGTGTAGGCTCGACAAACCGATTGTGTGGACTCTAGAGTTGGTGCGTAGACTAGAAGCATCGAAAGATAACATTGAGCATGTTGTGGACCATTGGCTCAATCGAATTATAGGAGGGTTTATCATCGAGTTCACTGTAGATAATTCAGTCAACTACAGTGACGCTGAGTGATGCTTCCCAAAGGACTGTGTGGTAAGTACATTAAATCTTTAAACACTTGGATTAAAATGCTACTGTGTGAAAAGTGAGTTATGCGAATAAATTGATGTTTGGGGCTATGCGAAGTGGGAGGATCTATAGAAACGAAGGTAGTGTAGAAATAGAAACTAGCCCCTTGATTTTTCCTCGATGAGAAAGTGAGGAAGAGCTCGTGAAAGTTTCACTAAGAAGTGAGATTATTTTGATAAGGAAGCGAATCCTGTGCATACCACCCCCATCTACACCACCACCAGTTTCACCATCTTCACCCCCATCTCCACCCACACCACCTCCACCACTGCCATAGTTCAATATGGTAAGTGCAATAAAGTTGTTGGTGTTCGAAGGAGTAGAGAATGAAGATCCGGACCAATTTTGGTTCATGGTAAAGGTTGTATGTGAAGCAAAAGGAATCACGGATGACAACATAAAAAAGGAAACACTGGTAAGTGCACTGCAGGATAGCACACTAACATGGTACATTAAGAATTCTAATGACAATCCAAATGCAGGGATCGTGGATATCTAATTTGTACTGAATAGGGAATTTAGCAGGCCAAAATTGGATACACATTGGATTATCAGGTTTAAGGAAATCATGATGCTTCCAAGACAAACCCCCTAGGAGTTGGATTAGAGACTGAAGGGTATGATTCGCTAAGCCAACATGACGATGATAGATGGACAACACCGCACATGGTTTGTAGCATCACTATCACCACATCTGAGGATTGTGCCGTCACAACAGAAGTTATCCACCTAGGCCGAAGCTTTGGAGATTGCAATGGGACTGCACGAGACCCCAATACAAGATCCTATCCTGGAAGTCCAACAGATCCACACGCAGTTGAAAAAACTGTGTCTAGATATGTAGAGTTTGAAACAGGACAGGACAACTTGCCCCGAGGCGCGCAAGGAGGTATGGTGCATAAAGTGCAAAGGCCAAGGACATGACAAGGACCATTGTCTAGTCTTCGCGAACTACTTGGCAGGAGGAGGACCAAGAAGGACCAAGCGTGGTCCCTGCATTATGGTGCACAATTTGTCATATAGGAGGAAAGCATGCTACAGATAACTGCCACCTATTACAAAAGTATACACAAACATCCGAGCAGTTGTTTTGTAATTTCTGCAGGTCAGTAGGCCATGATGAGCGCACCTGTAGAAGTTATGAATTGATGATGAGTCGGACCCCTACCTATAGAGTTTAGACCGAAATGCGAGCCCTTGATCAAAATGCAGGGATGACACGCACTAGATTTCAGGGGGCGCGGATGAGGTCGAGGTGGAATGGGACCAGGAAGGGGTCACGAACAGTTGATTTTTTATAATTGCAGAGGGCCAGGGCATTATACCTATGATTGTACAAATCTGATGAGAGAATCATGTTTATATTGTACCCATTTTGATCATGAGACGGAGCACTACCCTATATTGATAGTGCGGTTGCGTGATAAAGGAACACTCCAACCTCCCCCGACTTAGAACCTACAAATGATGAGGTCTGAGCTACGCGAAGAGGACCCGAATGTGAACATCGTGCTCTGAAGTAGTATCATGATAGGAGATGACAAGGGTAAGAAACCAGAAGAGAGTGCCTAGGTTCGCAAGGCTCCAACAAAGGAACTAGAGTTCGATTTGGAGCATGTGAAGGAGACATTCATGGAAGGTAAGAAGAGCTTCACAGAGGCCTCCACTCAGGTAGTAAAGACAAACTAGAACTAGAGATGGACCCATCAATGCTTACTACCTTTCTAGAGACATGCATGAAGCTGTTGCGTGACAGCAAGGTTGTGAAGGGACTGCAAGAACTCATCACTAAGTATGTTGGGTTAGGAGAACCATGTGTAGTCTGGAGGCTCAGGAAGCACACAACATGAACAGGAAGGGAGATGAGATTGACTGAGAAAATCGGGGAATATGAAATGGATCAAGTGATTATGGATTTAGGATCAGATGTGAACATACTTCCAAAGCAAACATGGGAGTGCATAGGCAGGCCCACATTGCAATGGTATCCTATTCAATTGTGAATGGTGAACTAGAAAAATATCCTACCGATGGGAAGATTGTAAGGAATAACAGTAGATATCGAAGGTGTGAGCACACTTGCATATTTCAAAGTGATAGATATTGTTGATGACATCAATCCCTATCCCACGCTACTAGGGATAGATTGGGCCACTGACATGAATGGAGTGATAAATCTAAAGAAGTGCAAGATGATTTTTGAGAAAAAGTCACTACGGGTAGCAGTACCTTTAGACCCTGTGGAAGGATCGCGTTACACAGAGCCAGTGTGCGAAGACGAGAGCAAAGAAGACCTATACTGTATCTACAAAATCACCACGCAGGAGCAGGACTGGGTGAATCCAACAACGGATGGCAGGATTTCGTGGGAACACAAAAGCTCCTGCACCTCAAATTTGGATGAGGAAATAGAATGATGGCAGAACTGGTTACATGAGGTAACCACGCTCAATTGAAACATGATGGTAAGATCACTGCACTGGGTAACAACAAAGGTAAGGGATCTACCTATGTATGACGGGTTAAGTGAGGTGGATGATTTCCTGGAGAAGTTTGAAAGAGAAGTACCGGACCAGAGAAGTTTTGAGGACTGGCACGTATGCAGAAGGATGATGCATCTACGATTTGGGAAACCGCAGATGCAGCTAATAGACAAATATGATGGATGGGATGATCCATGCGCACACCTCGCAAAATGGATCAAGGTCTACGAGGAAAAGCCACAACTTGAATGGGTGCATTTGTTCTGTCATACCCTGGATGTCATACCCATGAATTGGTATACTGAGACGGAGCTCCAGCATGGCATGAGAGAATGGGATATCTTGCACGAATGATTCTTGTTGACCTTCATGTTTGAAGATCGTTGGTGGGATACTATTGATGATGCACTACAAGCACTAAAAGTAGTTATCTTCAAAATACCCCAGGAGCCAATGGAAGTGCTTCAACCAGAATGGGCGACACAGCTGAGATGTGTGCTGGAGTGTTACAATGTAAATATTAAGGAGGATGATGAGGATCCACAGAAAATTAACATCCTAGAAACTGAAGGCTATCTCGAGGTTTGAGGACCATTGATTGAAGATCCTGACATCACCGCACTGCTAAAAATGAAGTAGGTAAACATTGAGATGGAGATTGAACCAAAGTATGCAATGCTCGATGACTATTGGGATGATGCCATGGTAGATAAGGTCACTGAGTTACTCTGTGAATACCAAGACTTATTCCCAACCAAGATTATGGAGTTAAAAGGGATTGTTGGTGACTTAGGGATGATGAAGATCACCCTAAAACCCAACGCAAAGCCGATTAAGTAGAGGCCATACCGCTTAAATCTGAAGTATAAGGAAAAGGTCCATGTAGAACTAGATAAAATGCTTGCAGCCAGAATTATTGAGCCGGTGGAATAATCCGACTAGGTGAGCCCGATGGTGGTGCATGAGAAAAAGTAGAAAGGTGAAATAATAATATGCATGGACCTCAAGAAACTGAATGATGCCTATGTACACGACCCATTCCCTACACTGTTCGCAGATGAAGTATTGGAAAATGTTGGTGGACGAGAAGCATACTCATTCACAGATGGGTTCTCAGGGTACCACCAAATCAAAATCACACTGGAAGATAGGAGCAAGACGACCTTCACAATGGAATGGGGTTGCTTTCAGTACATAGTTATGCCATTTGGGTTGAATAATGCGCTAGCCATATTTTCACGCATTGTTGTTGCCGCATTCAAAGAATACATCCACAAGTTCCTGGAAGTCTATCTAGAAGATTGGACTATCTTCGAATTGGTTAAGCACCATGTAGAAAGCTTATGCTTGATGTTAGATACTTGCCGATGACACCAGATTGTGTTGAACCTTAAGAAGTGCACATTCCTCATTCCCTTTGGGAACCTATTGGGACATGTGGTCTACAAACAGGGACTGATGGTGGACTCTACTAAAATTGCAGTGAGTCTAAATTTGGAAGTACCGCAAAGTGTTAAACAACTACATGCTACCTTGGGACACAAAGGGTACTATAGTAAGTTCATCAAAAGCTATGCCCAAATCACCATGCCGATGGAAAAACTATTGAAAAAGGATGTCACATTTTGTTGGAATGATGATTGCATGAAGAGCCTGGATGTCCTAAAGGGGAAACTAACCTCTGCTCCAATCTTGGTCTTCCCAAAATGGGATGTGGAGTTTCATGTCCATGTTAATGTGTTGTGTATCATGCTAGGAGCAGTGCTCACACAATAGGGCAGAGAAGTCTTGGACCACCCTATCGTGTTTGCAAGTCGTAGATTGTCTAAAGTGGAGAAGAACTATTCCACAACCGAATGCGAGGGGTTAGCAATGGTGTATGTGCTCCAAAAATATCAGCACTATTTACTAGGAGGACATTTCAAGATGTATACAGACCATTCCGCGCTAAAATACTTGGTCAATATGTCTTTGTTTGGGGGCGCATATGTAGGTGGCTCTTATTGTTCAAGAATATGACTTTGAGGTTGTGGTCAAAACTGGATGCCTAAACACAGGACCAAATCACTTGTCGTGTATTGAGACGTGCGAGGAACCTACTAGATTGGAGGAAGGATTACCTGATGCACAACTATTTGCAGTGCGCGTTGTAGACGTGAACTTTGAAGATATAATCCACTTTCTAACAATAGGGACTGCACTGAGGGAATACTCCATCCAATAGAAGAAGGAATTGGTGGTACATGTGACAGATTTTTCTATCATCGTGGGGCACCTATACAAAATGGGAAATGATTAAATATTGTGAAGATTCGTACCTGAATTTTATAGCTCCAAATCCCACTCTTGTGGTTTGTGATGATGCACTTATGGCCTAGGGCAACTCCTCCTTCCAGACTTGGTCCAAAATTTAAAAAACAACGTTTTATTCCCTATATGTGACATCGCCCTAAGCTAAACGCGTGTATACGTGGGTCAGTGTATACCCAACCCACATATTTGTCTTAAAAGACTTAAAAAATATAAATCTCGTTAATTTCGGGCAGAGATCACAGGTTTTACCTGTTAGTGACCGTGGCCCAACTGTTCCCAACGAATTCCCAACTAAAAAACTACTTTGGGAGAAGTATAAAAAGGCTTCAATGGGAAGACCAAAGAGAGGAGAGAAGAGAGAGAAAGATTATTATGCTGAGATTTCCCTAACCAGGTCTAAAGATCCTAGTGCCTTCTGCACTTCCCCCATTCTACATGAAACCCTTGTTTCCTTGTGTGTGTTGATGTTTTCATACTACTTGAGATATCATGGAGTAAGTCATGGAAGAAGTTTGTTAAAGGCTTGAGATTGGAAGAGTCCGAGAGACGGTTCCACTTGGAGCCTGCAAAAGGACGAATCAGGTGAAATTATTCCTTTCTATACTTTATTTTGTCTATAATAAAAGAAATACATGTCTTTGTTCCTGATATAGATCTTCTTCATGTTTATGATATTCATGTTATGATTCATATGTGAACGGTTGTTTAATTGCATAACTAACTACCTTTCCTTATAATATGAAGATGGTTTCTTTGTGATGTTTAGTCCATATACTACTACACTTTCTTGAATTGATTTTTTTGCAGGTCAAAGGAGCAAAAGGAACTCCAAGAAGGGTTTGGACCCTAGAAGGCTCTTCTCAAACGTAGGACCTCAGGTACGCCCCCTATCATAGAGTTTGCTTATAGTAGCATTATGGCTACATGGAATGTGTGTTTCTTCGTGTAGATAACCTCCAATCTACTAGGGTATCCACCCAAGACCCTATGGGAGTTTATCCCAGAATAGAATTGGCGACTCCACTGGGGAAAACACTATTTTTGTTCCTAGTTTGGGTGTATTCAAGCCAATCAGGGCTCAACTGTCTGTTTACCTTCTGTTGTTGTGTAGTCAATGCCTGAATTGTGAGCTTTGATCGGTTTTTTCTAGACTATCTTTTGTTTTTCTTGGAAGCTATTATATATGCTGTTTTCTTTGTTTACAGAGGCGTCTATACACATCTTTCCTTAAGTGAAACTGCGTACACGCATGTTTCCTTAAATATTGTCACGTATACACGCATCTGTGTGCAAAAACAATCGTGTATGTCTTTAATTTTTCAAGATTTTAAAGTCTTTTTGTTTCTGGAAGTTTGTATGCTGGTCTGATTCAGTTTGGAACAGTTACTCTTCTGTCACAGTCTTTAGTTTTACAACAAGCACCTTGTTTCAAATTCTCTCTGATTGTGAAAAGTTTGGTCTTGTTTGTTGGTCTTGCAAACTTAAGTTGTTTTTGCTTAAGCACACAAGGTTTCTTGCAAGGAATCTTGGATGCTTGCTTTGTGTCGTCAGGGCAGGAAGATTGATTTCAATCTTTGTGTTGAGTTTTGTTTTGGTGACTTTTTGGTTTGGATGCCAAAACTTTATTTCTATGACCATCTGCTTTTCTTGCTTTCTGAAAGTTGTCTTTTCAATCTTTTGATTTTCATTGCCAAGCTCATCTCGCTGCTTGTTGATTGTTAAGAGCATTTCGAAGCACCTTTTTTGTTGAGTTCTCACTTGTTTTGTGTTGCAAACTCGCAAGGTGTTGCATTGCCTATTCTTTGGTCATCAAGTTTCAGTCTTGTTAGAGCGTTTTTGAAAAGTCGCTTTTGTGTTGCTTTTGAAGGAAACTTTTTGAAACTTTGTTTTGCTTTCTTGAACTTTGTTTTGATTGAGTTTTCCTTTTTGGTGACTGAAAGTGCCTATTTGTTTGTATTCATATTTCTTTTAATGCTTAGACGAAATAAGCAACAAAAACTTATATTCCATCTAAACATTCTTCGTGGCAAATCAAAAATCGATAAACAAGCAACTTTCATTTCTTGATTTAAGAGTAGTTTTGAATTTTGCATCGGCATGTATTTGTTGCATTAAGATTAGTTTGTGCATATTTTTAGGCATCTATAGTTTTGTTAGCGTTTGTGAGTGTGAAGTTTGAAGAAAAGAAAAGAAAAAGTTGTAGCTTTATTTGAAGTTCCTCTGAACCCTATAGAAATTTATTTTCATCGAAAAACAAAAACAAGTGCATTTGCATGTAGTTTGGTTTTTATTGATTTCTTTTGCGTCAAAACACCACTAGTTTCACTTCTGCTTATCTCGTGACTTAAATAACAACCCATTAGAATCAAGCACTAATTTAAAATATACTAGAACTTTTTATAATTGTCAAGTCAGACACACCAACAAGTTTTAGGATATTTTAGGGCCTTGGATTAGGTGAGTGGAGAGTTAACTCTCCAAGGCCATTTTAAACTATCAAACATAAGAGTCTGAATAAAGAGTGAAAATCCAATAGCATTAGGAAGACCAGGAAAGCTCCGGATTTGGGAGTTAAGCATGAGGGTCTGTGAAGATAGGGAAGAGAGATACCCTCTCTCCTACTTGTCCGAACTTACCTCACGACTGTTCCACCTGGCTTCTGATATGAGTTGGTAACCTTAGTTGCTACTCCTAGGAATATACACAGGTGGCTGCGGAGGGGAATCCCATGGCACCTGAGGTCGACATTGTATCACTCTCAGCGGTACTACTGGAGGGCACCCTTGTGAAGCTTGGGGGCTTGCACCGGCGCAGGCTGTTGTTAGGAGGTCAGCATAACTTCCTCTGTTACCTTTGCTGATAGGATTGGGCTGTCATTATCCCAGACTATATTTGGAAGGCCCCTTACTTCACTTTCTCATATTTCTGTGTCCGGTCCTAATCACCCGGAGCGGAAATACTTGGGAGTTGTTTGACTGGCTGATATCTTTAGGGACTTTATAGTGTGTGCTTTGTGCTCCTAGTTGGCCTAGCTTTCAATTTTTTGAGTCTTTAGTTAGATCTTAACAAGAAATTCAAAGT
>APFE031601310.1:0-19886 GCA_000404065.3 Pinus taeda | reverse complement strand
TTGAATTTGGCATATGGAAAGTTTCCTCCTTTTGCTCCACTTTTCTGCTCTCAAATTCAAATGGTAAGAATGGTGAGTCCAAAAACCCTTTTATAAGCTTTGAAAATGTCAATTTTTTTCAAAACTTGATTTTCTTTAGTCTCATGTAACTTTTAACTTGGGAGCTTGGAGTGTCAAGAATGGTTTGATTTTCAGGACATTTTGGACGTTTTCAACAGTTTTGAGACAGTTCCATGACTGCTGACTCGTCATGGCAGGTATCTTTTTCTCACTGGCATATAGGTTAGGGAAGCCATTTTTCCATTGCATTATGCATACTAGCCTCCATCTGTTGATAAACTTGCCATAGGGTCGATCCCATCGTGTTATGGTTTGTAAACCATCTTCACTCGCTGATTCCTTAAATCATAACATGATGGTAGAGCCATCCTTTACATGGGCATCGTAGTTAGCACCTCACTGACATTTTTTGCCAATGTTGCTTTGTTTTGAGTAGGCTCGGGAGTCCTCTGTAGTCCTGCCATGACTTATGCAATGAAGACTCATTCCTCTTTGCTTCTTCGTTTCATTCTGGCCTTATACCCTAGAGGCTCCTTTGTGTTGAGTTGTACTACTGCATTGCATTTTGACTATTTGCACCTTTTGGCCTTGAGCAGGCTTCACTTGGACTCGTGTTTAAGCCAAATTTTGACCATGATGATTGCTAAATCAATCTTGCATACCTTTGACTTCTGCAGCTTGACACACTTGGACCCGTGGAAGGAACACACCTTTGAGTGTCTTTGACCCGTTTTCGCCTCCCTGCATTGATCATAGGAATGTTCCAATCCCAGGAACTAAATCATCTGCTTCGCTGACACTCATTCTTTCCACTGTACTATAGAATTCTTTTATTCTTTTTCCAACTTTAAAGAAAAAGACCAAAAAATTATATATTCCAAAAAGAGTGGGAACGAGATAGTATCTTCATTTATTGGTGGAAGCTAGAGTCAGTCGCAATGCCCTTGAACAAAGCACTCAAAGCAAAGTCTCCTCCATTTGGGTGGGATTTAGTTTGACTTATGTATGCCTTAACATTTTTATTGAGTTAGTTCTCCCCCGATTTGTTATCTCTTCCAATCATATGGAGGGTTTCTTTGTGCCTCCTACGCAACGAGCTTATACAGAGTCATCATATGATACCACGTAGTCACATTGAGTCGTGCTTTTGTTCAAGGGAACTTAGCCTGAGTCGGCCTCCCTACAATGTCTCTTGACTTATTTTTCAGTCGGCCATCCCTGGTTGTCAGTACTATGTCTAGCATCACATCATTTATATTGGTCCTTTACTCGTGCCGGTTTGAGAAGGTCTCCATTGGCTTCTTGCTGGCGGATCTTGTCCTTATCAATGATGACATCT
This sequence comes from Pinus taeda, assembly GCA_000404065.3. Taxonomy (NCBI): domain Eukaryota; kingdom Viridiplantae; phylum Streptophyta; class Pinopsida; order Pinales; family Pinaceae; genus Pinus; species Pinus taeda. Next base: position 18,487 of record APFE031601310.1, on the reverse strand, counting down.
TGCTCCGAGGATAGGCCTAGAGCTACACCCTGGCTCTATTTTCATTATTGATAGGTCACCTTGTGCTCAACATCGATCAGTATCATGGGTCTTTGACTGTGTGGTTTCCCTTGTGTTCGACATCAGCTTACATTATCACACATTGGGATTCGTGCAGTACCTTGGTTTCCATTTGACCCTATTGGTGGATACCTCGCCTCTGTGTTAGCTTTCATTATTGGTTGGTTCAGAGGGTTTCTGCCGTGCGATAGCCACATCTTGTGTACGCCGGAAACGTACTTTGGTCGGGTTACTACATCTTTTTCGTTTGATTCCTTCCATATTATTGGCCTATGGGTTACACTCATGCTAGATTGATGGAGGATGCCTTAATGCCTTCCTTTTAGCGTATCTTTCCCTATCAACTTCGACCCATTGCTCCGGGGCAAAGATCTAGAGTCCATTTTGCAGTACCTTGGGGTTTGCAGTCATTAGTGGCAGATCCTTCGCTATCGACAGTGGCAAATCATCATTGTCTCCTGATTGATAGATTCTTATAGGTGTTCGACTCCAACTCATCTATTCACACTTGTTGGATTGTACTGGGTACCTTGACACTCATTATCATTATCGGTGAGTAGTCTCGCATTTGTTAACGATATACATCAATAACCAGTAATCAAACGATTTCTCACATGGTCGACTTCAGATCATTTATTCCCATGCTATAGAAATGTACCATGGTGGTCGGTGAAGAGCTCAGGTTGTATCAACATTCATTGGTTCACTTGACAGTTGCTCCTGTCGTTGCTAGTTGATACCACTTCACCTTATATGTTGTAGTCATTCATGGCGACATTTTATATGCTGGCACCTGAGTTTGAAGTGTAGTACCATATTATTCCATCATGTTCATTTGGTACTTTTTGGGGATCAGTATTTGATATCAGTGATCCGCTTCATCCTTCAGCATCATTGACATTCTTATATGTGACATTCAGACGTGTACTTGTTCGATCATGATCAGATGTTCCATTATGTATTTTCCAGTCATTTATACTTGTATACTTAGTGGATCCGCTTGTACTTGATATGAGGACATGCTATACTTTCTTTGAGTATGGGTATTCTTGCCTCAGACAATGTTTCTTTCTGATCTCCTTTTGTGGCTTGGTAGGCTGAATTCTAGTGCAGTCCTTCTCAGTTTTCGACAGATTTCCTTTCCATGAACTTGCTTAATACATTTCGGCCATCATGTACCCCTTCTGACCTCATATATTAGGGGGCATCTGTTATAGCTCCAAATCTCACTCTTGTGGTTTGTGATGCTGCACTTTTTGCCTAGGGCAACCGCTCCTTCTAGACCTGGTCCAAAATTTAAAAAACAATGTTTTATTCCCTATACGCGACATTGCCCTGAGCTAAATGCGTGTATACGCTGGTTGGTGTATACCCAACCCACGTATATGTCTTAAAACACTTAAAAAAATATAAATATCCTTAATTTCGTCCAGAGATCACGGGTTTTACTTGTTGATTACCTGTTAGTGCATGTAGCCCAACTGTTCCCAACGAATTCCCAACTAAAAAACTACTTTGGGAGAAGTATAAAAAGGCTTCAATGGGAAGGCCAAAGAGAGGAGAGAAGAGAGAGAAAGATTATTATGCTGAGATTTCCCTGACCAGGTCTGAAGATCCTAGTGCCTACTGCACTTCCCCCATTCTACAGGAAACCCTTGTTTCCTTGTGCGTGTTGATGTTTTCATACTACTTGAGATATCATGGAGTAAGCCATGGAAGGAGTTTGTTATAGGCTTGAGACTGGACGAATCTGGGAGACGGTTCCACTTGGAGCCTGCAAAAAGACGAATCAGGTGAAATTATTCCTTTCTGTACTTTATTTTGTCTATAATAAAAGAAACATGTCTTTGTTCCTCATGTAGATCTTCTTCATGTTTATGATATTCATGTTATGATTCATATGTGAACGGTTGTTTAATTGCACAACTAACTACCTTTCCTTATAATATGAAGATGGTTTCTTTGTGATGTTTAGTCCATATACTATTGTACTTTCTTGAATTGATTGTTTTCCAGGTCAAAGGAGAAAAAGGAACTCCAAGCAGGGTTTGGACCCTAGAAGGCTCTTCTCAAACGTAGGACCTCACGTACGCCCCCTATGATAGAGTTTTCTTATAGTAGCATTATGGCTATATGGAGTGTGTGTTTCTTTGTATAGATAACCTCCAGTCTGCTAGGGTATCCACCCAAAACCCTAGGGGAGTTTATACCACAACACTGAATTTTAACAAAGTCAGATCCTTGCTGAAGCACATGGGGGCGCTACAAGAGGACACTATGTAGGACGCGCGACTGCACAAAATATTCTTCGCGCAAGATTATGGTGGCCAACCCTTCACCAGGATTCAAAAGAACACTGTAAGGCCTATGATATATGTCAAAGGACAGGAAAACCATCATGGAGGAACGAGATGTTGTTGAATCCACAAATGACACTACTGTCGTTCGAGAAATGGGCAATTGACTTTGTGGGACCTATCAAACCTCAGGGAAAGACGGGTGCACACTACACCATCACTATGACGGAGTACCTGACACAATGGGCAGAAGCGCAGCTAGTCAAAGACTGCACAGTTTCTACAGCTATAAAGTTTTTCTTTGAAAACGTGCTGACTCGATTTGGCTGTCCAAAAATCTTAATGAGTGATTAGGAAACACATTTCTTGAATGAAACCATCAGTGTGCTCACACAAGAGTTCTAGGTGTATCATTAGAAAAGTACACCATATCACCCACAATCTAATGACACTATAGAATCTTTCAACAAAATATCGGAGACTGTGCTGAACAAAGTGTGCAATGCGCAGCGAAGCAATTAGGACTTGTGTGTACCTGTAGTGCTATGGACTTACAGAACAACATGCAAGAAACTGACGGGACAAACACATTTCTGGTTAGTTTATGGCGTGGAAGTTTTCATGCTGATGGGATATATCGTACCTAGTCTGCGCATAACAGTGGTCATAGGGATGATGGACCATGAAGCTCTAGAAGAAAGGCTCGCACAATTGGAAGAACATGAGGAGGAATGGTTCTTGGTTGGATTTCATCAGTAGGTACAAAAGTAGTGTGAAAATGCCTGACACGACTGTCATATCAAGTTGCGCACCTTCAAGGTAAATGACTTAGTGTTGCTATACGATAGTAAGTTTGAAAAATTTCTGGGAAAAATCATAATGCATTGGCTAGGACCATACGTGGTTAAGGAGGTCACAGACAGAGGCGCGGTCCATCTAGTCAAACTAAATGGAGAACCCTTCCCAGGCAATGTGAATGGCAGCCACCTGAAGCCCTACATGGGTGGACCAACTATCTGACTAGGTAGTAGAGGCACAGTCTTCACGCTCCGAGGAGCCGGACAAAGGTGCGGGACTATAAACATATGCAGCAGATACATGTACACATGTATGGAAACAATTCAGACATGGAGGTCTCATAATAATGGATGCAACAGGCACAGCAAGCAGTAGCTCAGTGTGCTGCCGACATCAACATAGTTCGAGGACAGTTGGAGGAAATCCATGCGAAGATCACGCGCCAATAGAGTGACTCGAGGGTGAGTCACGATGCTTGTGTTGGGGGCCTGTTGGGCATGGAATTCCCCCAAGGCATGTTTTGGGGCTCAAAGCCCATGTTTTGACAGAATGATGTTGTAAAGTATCCATGAATTGCAGGCGTGGAGCACAAAATGTATGATAGAGTCACAAGGTTGTCCGCCCTAGTCTTGTAATGTAATGTCAGCCTACCCATGGTCTGCGAACCATGGGATTGTATAAATAGAGTGAGGCTCTAAGTGTAAAAGATAAACAATGAATGAAGGAAGTAATAGATAGTGAAGTAGAAGCACAAAGCAAGAGTCTAATTGTGTCTTGGTTCGTTCAGTAGGAGAAGGCTCTGCAGCTGAGTGCACAGAGGCCTAGTAGTCCGTAGTTGAGTGCACGGACCCCTGTAGCTGAGTGCGCAGGGTGGAGTCGAGTCTGTAACCAAAGAAGAGAATAATGAAGAGAAGTTTTATCCAAATTCTATGTATCTGTTCTTGAGTTATTACATGTTTGATATCGATTACAAATATACTGTTTATTTATTGTGCGCATTGGTATGAATGATTTATATTACTAAGTATAACTTAACGCATACAAGTAGGCTAAGTTAATCAACTCATAGTGGAACACTAGCAGGGAATTGGGTAATAACAACGTTCGGCCCCTGAGTAGGGCTACGTGGAGGCAACATCTCAGGCTGCAAGGTATGAATAAGTAAGCGTAGCAACATGCACACAAGGTCAAACCACAGACCACTTGAACTCATCAAACATCTCCAGGGTGCGGAAACCTGGTTCTAGCACCCTCCCGTACTATTTCGGGTGAGACCTCAGTCTGCACATTGTGGAATGTTGCCAAAAGGGCTAGTACTAACAGGATTTGTTTGGCTAAATCACCTCTGAACCTGGGTCAGGCCCCAACAAGCCAACATTTGATCTATCCTCAATTCTTATTGCTCAATCTCCCCAATTCTTCTCGTTCAATCTCCATCGTTGATCTTACCTTCAATCGGACGGTTGATATTCTCTCTAATCAACAGACTTACATGGTGATCCTGCACCGTAGATCAAAACCCATTTGATCCGATGGTCCTCAATGATATCACATTGAAAACTTGAGCGACACTTACCCGCTTCATGTAGTCGATATAGATTATAAACCTTGGTTTATAAAACTTTGGGTCCGCTCTTAGATTTAACCTCCGACCATTTTAAAACTTGATATCCATTCGATAACGAAGTCCATCAAATCCTATGGCCTATGGCCCTTCATCTAGCACGTTGTTTACCAAATACTCAACCCACGTAGTTAGCTATGACGTAAGCATTGATTGTGGGATCCACTACTAGGATTTACTGTGGCACTTAAACCAGGCTCAAGGACTTCCACTCTCTCCTACTCCCACTAGTCTTCCTCCTGCTGATTATTCATGATCTGGAAGTATGCCATGTCTTTGGTTTCTATCGTTGACAATCATCACGTAGTTTACTAGAGGGTATAGAATCCCAGTCATACTGAATATAGATTTCCTTACATAGCACTCCTTCATTCACCAAACGATTAGCTAACATATTGGCTTTTCTTCGCACATGAATGAAGTTGACAGTTCTCAGGGTTCACAAGTGGGAATGAATATGCTAAAATACCTGTGAGAGCCTACAATGTTTCAACACTTTTCCAGGTGTCATTCCATTACACATTTTCTTGGTTGCATTAATGACCAATTCAGAGTCAGCTTCAATGATGCCATTGCATAAATTTGACTCCATTAGGATTTCCAGGCACTGCTCTAAGGCCATGGGTTCCACCATGTTATTAGTGGTAGTCCCCAGATGACTGTGAAAGATATACTTTATGTACCCCCTCTCATCTCTTATGACACCACCAAATCCATCTATCCGTGGGTTGCCCTTAGAGGCCCCGTCTATATTGATTTTCAAAAAACCATGAGGAGGAGGCTACCAGATATCTTTACTAGCAGTTGTTTTTCTCACACCCTTGATAGTGCCTCGGGGAGCCAAAGAATGGAGACACAACTGCATTAGTATGTGAGCATCTTGGGGTGAAGGAGGGTCCTTAGGAATTTTCCACATAAGTGCCCCTACTATATCTTTGAGCTATCATAAAATTTGGACAATGATGTTTTGGGTCAAGCCTATTTTGTTCTTGAAAATCCTTCCATTGCGTTCTTTCCAGACATCCCAAATACTAAAGCATGGAACCAGAGTCCAAGCCGTGTTAATGACTTCATTACCTAAGAAGTATTTCCTCCAATTCTTCAAAGTGTTGGTGATGTTGAGTCTGTCCCTGTCAGTTTTCCTGAAGACTGAGGCTGCCCAATCCCACAAGGTAGAGGTAAAGGGGCAGATGTTTAGTAAATGTTCCATCGTATCCTCCTATAAGCCACACAGATGGCATTTGGATGGGCCAACAAAGCCCCTTTTCAGAAGATTCTCCCATGTGAGAATTTTCTTTTGGTGAACCAACCACATAAACAACTTGATTTTCATCCATTGTGAGTTCTGCCAAAGGTCATTCCAAACTTGATCAGGGCTTGGATGGACAAATATGATATATTAATTTACACATCATTTAGTCATAATGACATTTTATTTTTAATAAATTTTCACATGTTATATGTCTACCACCTCTATTTCCTAAAAGACTTTATTTATTTAAAAACACTCTTTATTCAATAATCTGGCCTATTTATTTATTTAATTAGAAAATCTATTTAATTCACACTATGTTACAAAGAATTTTTTCAATTTTTATTATTACTAGGGAATACCCCTTGTGGTGAAACGGAGTCCAGCCCTTGTTACCTAGAGTGAGAGGATCTAGGATCCTTAGTGATGTGGTCTTAGACTATCCTCCATTACTGGGAACAACATATTTTGGCGTCGTTGCTGGGGAACAAGGATTAATTTTCATTTTACTTGGTAACTGATTAAATGATTAGTTTTGTGATCTATTGGTGAAGAAGGTCATAACATCCAGCGCCGTAAAAGTTTTTCAAGTGTATATCTTTCTTGTTTATTTTTTCACCTGGTGACTCCTTGATTTATAATTAATAATGGTTATTTCATGGACTGTATCATGTTTTTCTCCTTTGGATTTTTCACAAAATGTAGGGTTTTTAAATGGGTTACCATGTATAGATATATGGGATACGTACCTACCTCATTTTCGTGAAGATGAAAACGATGATCCAATTGAACAGTTGCTCATATTTCATGATTCCCTTCCTAGGATGCGGGTCGAACATGAGGACATACGAGTGAAATTATTCATCATGTAATTGGAGGATAAATCTCAATAGTGGTAACAGAAACCTCCCCCTGTAGGTATTTTATATTTAAAGGATTTCCATATAGTTTTTTATGAACATTATACAACTATATATCCTTCTAATTCACTTGTTGGAAATTTTTGTTCTTTACTAGATGAACATTATGATGATTCTCATTAAGGATTTCAAGAAAATGAATCTTATATTAATGGTAAAATAGTGAGTTTGAAAGATGGTGATTCTAATGAAAAATTCTTACCCTATATTGGTTTACCAAATGAACGTTTAGATGAACTAGGTGTAACATCTAGTGTTGAATGTCTGGAAAACCTTGAAGAATATATTTGCTTAACCACCAATGATAAATATGATTTATTTTCTTTTGAATCTCATAAGTGTAGTGTTTATAAATTTTGTAAATTAAATGATGTTAAAGAATATATTATACCTATAACAGTATCACCATCACATATTTATGATTACATAGATGAATTGTTAGTAGTGGAAGATCTTGTTTTATCTAACGAAATGACATGTGGTGATATCTTTAGTAATTTAGATTATGTCGTATGTGAGAGTTATGTTGATTTTTCAAAACCACCCATATATGAAATTGATCCACGTCACTCTAGACACATGTAGAAGCCCAAGAGGGCTCAACAATGGTCAAAATTCAACATGATCGTATTTCTCTCAAACTAGCACCCAGTTGAAGTGCTCATCACTCTGATTCCAATGGTGTGAACAACACTCCAATCCGAGTTTGTATGAGGAAGATAGAATAAATCAAAGTTCACGATTGACTTGCCCATGGCATAGGTTTAAGGAGGGCACAATTTGGTAGAAACCCGACACTGGAATCTAGCTAGTTTTCAGGGAAAATTTATGGTATCATTAATTTGCCTAATAACTCCTATGTTTCAAGAAAATGCCTAAAATGGCTAATGGTTGTTTCTATAAAAAAATAAAATAATTGAATTTATGGGGTGGCGGGTCACCAACTCTGCCACACCCAACGACCATTGTATTATTAATAGAATGTGTTATATTGGGTGGGCCGCCCACCAGTGGAACTGCACCCCTCCATATTCCACTTGTCACAACTGGAGGGAAAAGGGCTTGAACCCACCCGACCAACCTAGCTGGCCCGCCTCCAAGGCACCTCCACACAAAACAAAGCAAACTACAATGTCAACCAAATGCCACCATTACCAAAAACTTATGCCTAAAATGGGAGGCAAAGGGTTCGACACTATGACCTCCACCCTCCTAACCTCCTCTGCCACCGCTAAGCCACGAGGGACGGTTTTGTTAGCTCTGCCCACACATTATATTTAAACTTGATTCATTCATTTGCCCAAGCCGTGGACGAAGCCCTGAATGAGAGAAAACGGTGCAAGAAAACGGAAGTGAAACCGTGACTATGTGGAACCCTAATCTAGGAGTGGAACCATGGTTTGTAGGCTAGAGGTGGAACCTTGACATGTTTTTCGAGATGAGGAATATTCTCTTGATGCCGAAGATTCCTTGGGAGGTAAAACATTGTCAGAATGTAATCAAGTTTACAGTCATTTTTCTCATATTTTTGGTGGGAAAAAAATGGCGAGGTTGGATTTGCCTTTTGAGTATAGGATTCACAGATTCCCAACAGAGAAGAATCTTTGAAGAATCTTGAGGGAATCTTTCAGATTCCTTGGAGGCTGAAATTTCCTAGATCTAGAATGCAACCAACTTTATACTCATTCTTCTCAGAATTTCACAAGGATCTCAATGGCGATATTAGTTTTCTTATTCGAGTTGTAGATCTCCAGTGAACTCAGAGGAGGGAATCTTTGGAGAATCATGGGCGAATCTAAAAGATTCCTACAAGCCTAGATTTTGGCGGTGTCAAAATTCGAAAAATGGATAGTCGAATTTACACTTCTCGACGACACAAATTCAACAGTGCAGTTAGTTTTTGCAACTAAGCCTTCTATGTTTTGGCCATTTTGCAGCTTGGAGTGACGGTGTTAGATTTTAGAGGGTGGACAGTCGATCTTATGCCATTTTGTTACAGATCCATTTGGGCACATCACTCCCATCATCCAGATCAGTGTTTTAGGGCTCATCCAACCCTAATTTCATTTGCTACATTCGCTAAACAAGTCACCTTTTGAATGCCTCCTTCCTAGACGGTTTCATGACTTGAAGACATCCTGAAATGACCTCTAAAGGGACCAGCGTAGGTAGTCCCATGTAAAAGTGCATGCAGAGTAGTTGAGTCCATGCCAGGGTGCTCTGCAGAACACTTAGGCCCTCTTTAACCTGCGTTGGGTGAGATTGAGTGAAATTCACATAGGGTTTGGGGAATATTCTTATCTCTTGGATTCATCTAGAAGTTTCCCTCACTTATCAACTCCTATGAGCTCGCAAATGGATGAGGAATGAGTTATGATGCATCCTATCCTCTCATCCCTTCCTCCATGGAACTAATTCTAAGTATGGAAGGCCATTTAATGCCCCCATTTATGAATAACCTCCTTCATATTCCTATAAATTGAACACTCATCTAAGTGATCAGTGGCCGGTCTATGTTGAATTCTAAGGAGATAACGTTGCTATGAGAATTGACTTTGAGACAAGTATTGTTATGCTACAATTTTTTCATGCTTTTGATCTAACTTGGATGGGATCCAAGCTACAGGAGTGACTTTGAATCAGACTTAATGGTTGTAATTCCTTCTTCTATTCAATAAAGTATTTGAACCTTTTTCCCATATGCTTATCTTGTTATATGATTCTTATATGTGTGAATGTATATGATTCCATTTACTTGTATTCAATAGATATTTTGTTTTGATCGGTTTTTTGTCTTTTGTTGACGTTTACATGTACCTCAAGCATGTTAAGTATGGGAAGGAGCGACAAGATCGATAAAAAGGAGACAAGAGGAAAGAAAAACTACAAGTAGGTCCTCTCAACTTCTTTGTCTTATCTATTGCTTATAGAAAAAGGCTAAAGTGCTTTAAACTATTATTCTAGATATGGCTACTTATCTAGGGAATTAGTATTTATCTATAGATACCAAATTCTCCAAAACAAATTAGCAACCTCGATGGGGAGAGATCATCCTTCCTATTCACTTATCCACCTCCTAGGAAACTCTTGCACACTCTTCTTATGTTCATTGATTGTATTTCAGCTCTTTTGCATTGAATTTTGGTCAAAATTGTGTCAAATTGCCTCTTGAAATGGCTCACTGGCACCAGCGCAGGCTTGTCAGGGACACAATGCACTATAGAGCACCCTTGGCTTAGGGACAATGCTCTGAAGTGCTCTCTCTCCCATTCAAGGCTGCGTTGATCCTCCTAGGGCCAGTTTCCCACCTTTAGATTGAGTTTTTGCCAGCTTTCTTCTATTTGATTGCTTGCTGATTGGTCAACGAATGTCATGTCTTAGAAAGCAAGATTTTATCTCCTTTTCTAGCCCTACTTTGACTTGGTTAATTAATGTTTCTTAAATTTTTTCTTTGTCATTGCTGATCCATAGTCAAATTTAGATTATAGTCGATTAATCTTTGTTCGAAAGAAAGTGTCATAAAGTTTTTCTTTTCCTTCGAAACAAAAATTTCGTAAAGTCTTCGTTCTTGTTAAATATTGATTGATTGTATGTGCATTAGTTTCCTTTTTTGTTCATCATAACATTAAGGGAATCGAAAAGGAAAACTTGCATTGTGCATTGAAAAAGTTTGTGTGTGCTCATAGGAATAGTTTAGGGAAATTGCATTAGATTGTGCTCTTTGCTCTTTCATTGAAAGAAATTTGATTTCTCTATCCCTACTAGCTAAGATTTTCATTATTAAATTGAATCAAATGAATGCTTATCATATTAGTTGCATTCTAGTAATTGCAAACATACATCATGTGGTGAACCTTGAAAGGAATTTTTTTAAGAAGGTCAACTTAAAATTCTTCTAAATTAACCTAATGGAGCATTGTCATCTAACACAAAACATTTAGAGGTTCTAGGCTAGAGACGTGTTTTGGCATCGTAAAACATAGTAGTTTTCGCTAACTTGTTTGAAATACATCTTGAGTGTGATATCTCATTCCACGTATGTGATTATATCGTAGCTCACCCACGTACCTTCAGGTATATAGGGCAGTGTTACAGTATGTAAAGTATATGGGAATTCTCTCACTATGCAATTTTGTATTAGAAAATGCTAATATGGATTGGGCCTCCACGTACTTTTGGGTATATATGGGATGAAAACACTAGGTTGCTATCCATCCTTAGGTAACCGAGTCAGTTGCGTTGTACACTATGATACACCAAACACAACATTCGGGGAGATTGCTTGCCTGTAATTCTCAGTTCACCGAGAGATATTCTGCAGTTCACAATTGCTTGGTAATCCTTTTTCCTAGATCATCCCTCTTTTGTTTTGTTATGTTTTTTTTATTAAAATAAAATTAATTGACCACAGATAACATCCTCCATGCTCGCTCCTTAGTTGATCTTAGGTTGATACATATGGCAACAAATCCAGAGTTCACTGATCAAGGAATTCCTTTTGATGGGAATCCTAGTCCTTTTCCTCCTTTTGTAAATATTGATGCTCCTTATATGGCTACATTATCCCTTCTGGGATTTACCATTGGTTTTCCAATATGGTTTTTTTCAACCTCCTTGGTTCAAAATGTTGTGATTTCTCCACAATCGAGTACTCCTCCTACTAGATAAAATGAACCTCCAGTTGATCCTAAAGTTGACCCTTTGATTTCTTCCTTGGTTGTTTCTTGCTCCCCTTCTTCCTCTTCATCTGGTGAAAGTATTGGTACTAGTAACTAGGTGGCTAAGAAGGAGAAGAAAGGGAAGAAGAAGAAGAAGAAGAAGAAAATTCAGCAGGGGGGCAACCAAGCAACCATTGCTTTGAATGCAACTTTTGAGGAGAAACCATCCAATAAGCCTCACAAAGTTCGATATCCATACAAACTTTGTATGGGAGATCATATTCTTCAAAAGTGTCTTGGTATTCCTCAAATATTAGAAGAATGGTCTTCTTGTTCACATCATCCTGTGTCATCAACTTCTCGAGATCACGCTAGTGACACACCAACAACTAGTGGTAGTAAAGTTTATGAAAAGAAGGGTAAAGTTAAGTTTCCTTGTGGGTTGTGTGAAGGGAATCACCCCATTCACCTTTGTCCCTATCTGGATGAAGCCAAAAAAGTGTTGGATAACTGTCCTACTTCTCCACAATGACTTCCATCTGGTTACAGGAGACTCTCCCTTAATCATTCACTTGTTGATGAATTGACTAACCAAAATCAACCGCCAGTCAAAACCACTCTCTCTGAAAGTGAATCTTATGAGTCTATACCTGACCCAAATCAAATATGTCAAGGAAATAGTTGACCTGATTTCACCTTTAGTTAATCATACCTTTCCCGTAGAGAGTGAGTATGATAAAACTCAAGTTCTTTTTGTTTCTTCAGATTCCAATGAGCTTGGAGGCAACCCTCCTGTTCCATCAAGATAGGAGGAAAAACTTCGTGTTCTCGTAACTGAAGGGGATAATTCTCCCATTATTAAGGTACCCCCTCTAAGTAGTCTAGTCACTTCCTTTGATTGGAATCGAGTGGCAGGATTTTGTCTTCCTTCTTATGTGCATTTCTAGATCATAGTTCAGGTTTGTAATATGATTGTATCTGGCACTATTATAGGTGAAGGTGCATCTGTGAGTATCCTTTCCTCTATTGCTTGGAAAGCGCTCGTTTTGCCGCTGCTTGTGCCTGTTACCTAGAATTTATTGGCTTTTAATAGAGGAATCAATCAACCATTAGGGATCCTTCCTCAATTGCCTATTACTTTGGGAGGAAAAATTGTTTATCTCAATGTGATGGTAGTCCCAGGCCCTTTAGATTACAATTTACTTCTTGGGAGTGACTATGTTTATGACTTGGGAGCTATTGTTTCAATGCTTTTTCGAGTGATGTGTTTCCCGCATGAAGGAAAAATTGTCACCGTTGACCAACTTTCATTTCCCAGTCCAAATATGGCTTCCAGTCAATAGTATTCCCTAAATGGTCCTTTTGTACCAATGGTATCATCCCCTCCATGGGTTAATTATGTGGCAACTCGTTCCATGCCTACATCAATGGATGATCAATTCCATGATGTTGTACATTATGTACTGGGGGAATTGGAACAAGATCTCGGTTTCCTTGCTACGGATCCATTCCAAAGCATTTTTCTCCCATCTAATGAGAACCTCTTGGAAGTCATGACCTCTTATGGGTCATGAACAAGGAATATGAGGATAGTTCTTTTACTGTGTCAACCTCATTAAAAAATGAAACAACTCCCTGATGATAGTTCCTTGTCTTGTGTCAACCTTGTAAAAAAATGAAATCAAGGGTATGAGGATAGCTCATGTTCTTGTGTCAGCCTCGTTAAAAACTGAAACAAAGGTCATGAGGATAGTTCCTTGTCTTGTGTCAACCTCGTTAAAAATGAAACAAGGAATATGAGGATAGTTGTTTAAGTGCATCAACCTCATTAAAAAAATGAAACAAATATATGAGCATACTTCCTTGTCTTGTGTCAAGCTTGTTAAAAAATGAAATAAGGAGTATGAGCATAGTTCCTTGTCTTGTGTCAAGCTCATTAAAAAATGAAACAAAGAATCAGAGTAGATTTCCTTGTCTTGCGTCAATCTCATTAAAAAATGAAGCAAGGTACCCTAGAGCAAAGTTCCAATTCAAGTCTTTGATTAGATATCGTAAAATCCCAGTCAAGCCTTTCACTTAATCCCGTAAATGAACCTTCATTCCATCCACTTGATAGCCACAAGTAGTCTACTTAGGTGAATGTAATGAAGCTTGGGTGGCATGCACCTAGCGGTAAAGTTAAATTTCCCTATAGGTTATGTGAAGATAATCACCCCATTCACCTTTGTCCCTATCTGGATGAAGCCAACAAGGTGTTGGATAACCATCCTGCTTCACCACAACAACTTCCATATGGTTACACGGGACTCTCCCTTTCATCATGTTGGGGGCATGTAAACCAATCTCAAGCATAGTTCCCTATGGTCCATGCTTGTATAAAAATGAACCCATTTCCATTTTAACCCTCATGATTTCCATTCTATCAGCATCGGCTGCCAGATGAGCCTTGGTTTTTCTCCTTCCATTTCCACTATCTACTTGGCCGATCATATGCTTTCACTTGGTTATTTTACCCTTTTTTGAGGAATAGTTGCAAATAGTGGTCTTATTAGTCAACCTCTTCACATAAATCAACATGTTTTGAGAAGTTCCAATATCACTAGAACCAATTTCTATCCTAGAAACCACTTGTTCCTCAAAGCAGAGTCCTTTTTAAGCTCTTTTCAAACTCTCAAAATATGAAAATATTGTTGAGATCTTGTCCTTTTCAGCTCATTAATAGATTGGAAATGACATCTACTCAGTATAAGTTTAACCCTTTCTCAAGCTAAGATATATTATTTACGAAAAATGAATAATTTGACTGAACATGGTCAATAGGTTCTCTCTCGTATTGTTTTACACTTTTTTGGGCTTGAGAGACAAATCTATGAAAAAGAACTCGTCGAGTTTCCTTTTTGTCCCTTTTCAAACTTTCTAAACATGAAAAGGACCAAGTTATCTTTGTCTTAAACTTGTTAAAACATCAAATAGTGACAAACTTGTCTATCATGACAAGACTGAGTTTCACCTTCACTAGACTTGTTAAAACACCAAATAGTGATAGATTCACTCGAAGGGTGGAATTATAAAACAAGAATATGTTATCCTCCTCAAGCTTGATAAAAATAAAGAGGTATTGGTCAGTAATGACTAGGGAAAATGGAAAAAGGGGTAAATCACTTTTGATAGTAGGTCGCTCTTGAACATGACACTTTCACCTCATCACCATGACTATTTGGGTTGAGTTATCTGCTTGATGGTCATCATACCTTGGTCTATCATACCATCCATTACTTTTTGTTTTGGGTCAATGCTACCAATTCATTTCAGTGTCGCCAACATGTTCAAGAGAATTCATTCAGTTAAAATTCATCCTTCACAATACCATAAACCTTCATTTTCATGACTGCCATTCCTAAACCTTGTGTCATCAGTAAAATTCTGTCTCCAAAATCATTATACTTGTTTTTTGTCGTTGATGTGGGATACATCAAGGCCCTCCTGTGACGAGTTGCTTCTTGTCAACATCATCTCATTATCCAAGAAGTTGACTTAGAAACATCCTTCCAGTACCTTGAGACTTGCATACATCAATGGCAGGTTTCTCGCTTCCAACGATAGGTTGACATCAATGGCCTTCGACTGAAAGATTTGTATGGTGTTTGACATCAAATCATCCATTCACACCATGTATAATTTACTACAGTACCTTGAGACTTGCATACATCAATGGCAGGTTTCTCGCTTCCAATGATAGGTTGACATCAATGGCCTTCGACCGAAAGATTTGTATGGTGTTTGACATCAAATCATCCATTCACACCATGTATAATTTACTACAGTACCTTGAGGATCATTATCATTATTGGTGATTTCTCTCGTGTCTATTAATGCTTTACATCATTGGCTGGTAATCAAACGATGTCTTCCCATGTTCGACTTCAGATCACATATTCACATGGTTAGACTCGTACTGGAGCAAACGATTGAATGAGATAGAAGACCCTGGATCTAGTTTCATCCATCCGGGATGTGATTTCAGGAAATGTACAAAATCATCTCTACAATGGCTTTACATTGATGGTCATTCCGATCATGGGTCTATATTTGTAGATGACTCTCTATGTACTTGTAATGAAATTTTATATGCTGAGCATGGGTATACCTTCCCTCAACGATTCATGAGAAAAAATCAAAATATCATGATATTATGTATTGTAATTGATGCAGGTCACCTTCCACTTCGAAACCTCCTCATCACATTGTAAAGAATTTCATTTGACATTTACATTTTTCGACTTCATGCTTTAGGGGGAAGTTGTTACAGATCCATTTGGGCACATCGCTCCCATCATCTAGATCAGTGTTTTAGGGCTCATCAAACCATAGTTTTAGTTGCTACATGCCCCAAACAAGTCACCCTTTTGAATGTGTCCTTCCCAAACAGTTTCATGACTTGAAGACATCCTGAAATGACCTCTAAAGGGACCAACGCAGGTAGGCCCATGTAAAGGTGCGCTGCAGAGTAGTTGAGTCCATGCCATGGTGCTTTGTAGAGCACTTAGGCCCTCCTTCATCCACATTGGGCGAGATTGAGAAAAATTCACATAGGGTTTGGGTAATATTCTTATGTCTTGGAGTCATCTAGAAGTTTCCCTCACTTATAAACTCCCATGAGCTTGAAAATGGATGAGGAATGAGTTAATATGCATCCTATCCTCTCATTCCTTCCTCCATGGAACTAATTCTAAGTATGGAAGGCCATTCAATACCCCCATTTACGACATAACCTCCTTCATGTTCTTATAAATTGAACACTCATTTAAGTGATAAGGGGCTGGACTATGTTGAATTTTAAGGAGATAATGTTGCTATGAGATAAGTATTGTTATGCTACAAGTTTGCCATGCTTTTGATGTGATGTGGATGGGATCCAAGCTAGAGGAGTAACTTCGACTCAGACTTGAGGGTTGTAATTCCTTCTTCTATTCAATAAAGTATTTGAACCTTTTTCCCATATGCTTATCTTGTTATATGATGCTTATATCTGTGAATTTATCTAATTCCATTTACTTGTATTCAATAGATCTTTTTCTTTGATCGGTTCTTTGTCTTCTGTTGATGTTTATAGGTACTTCTCAAGTGTGTTAAGTATGGGAAGGAGCGACATGATCGATACAAAGGAGATAAGAGGAAAGTGGAACTACAAGTAGGTCTTCTCATATTCTTTGTCTTATCTATTGCTTATAGGAAAAGGCTAAAGTGCTTTAAACTATTGTTCTAGATATGGCTACTTATCTAGGGAATTAGTATTTATCTGTAGATACCAAATTCTCCAAAACACAGTCGATGCCAAAATTTAGATGGTGCATTTAGATCCAACAATTGAGCATTCCATTCTTTGGTCAGCATTACAGATGAGGTATATGAAGTGTTTTTTTCATGTAATTCTTTGATCATTTGTTGTGAGATGTACTATGTTGTTTCGATTCCTACTTGATATATGATGCGAAATCTTTGTTTCTGTTTCATGTGAGATGTATTCATCATGGATTGTTGTGTATGTTTTGATTGATATCCCTTTGTTGCCATGATGGCGGGATACTCATTGTCACCATGGTGTTTTGGTTGAGATCCCTTTGATGCCATGATGGTGGGATACTCATTGTCACCATTTGTAAGTTTATGTCATGCTAATATGAGGCCTATTATGAGTGATAGTTTTTGTAGTGGAATGTATTTTGGAGAGACTTTGCCACTCATGTAGAGGGCACATGTTCTTGTATGACAGAAAAAAATAGTCCATGCACATCTTCACCATTTCCAGCATTGAATGAAGTAGCCAACACCATGTTGACACTAGGCCCCAAGACGTAGTCCACACTAGATGAACTCTGTTATCAATGTTTCTTGTTTATGATTTGTTGATCATCATTATGTTTCCATTTTCTTAAGCATGTATATATGTTCATTTATTCTCTTATAAAATGCAATTCTAACTACATCAAGAAAGCAAAAGATCTTGGTTATATCTGGGAGTTGAGTCAACTCAGATCAAGTATGGTATCAGAGTGGTCTTCACGTGGATGTGAATTACGATTGTGAACAATGGAACGTGCATCAATAGAGGATGAAAAAGAGATGTATGAGAACATTCTCAGAGTGTCAAAAAATATGGACATAATGTATGAAGCTCTACAAGAAGAGCCAGAGGAAAAGCAGTGATTGCGGCTTCAGTTGCAAACCGTGGAAGAGGCCCTGGAAGAACTAAAGCACAACAACCAGAGTCTTCAAGCAGATAATGTTGAATTGAAGATGCTTTTACAAGAAGAGAAACAAGAGAAATAGAGGTTGCTACGATAGCTGCAAGCTAAGAATGAGGCCTTGGAAAATCTGCAGTGTGACCCCTATGAGGTAAAAAGTAATTCTCCAACTTGATTTATGTTTCCTGATGATGATTTCGCTATTTTTGAAAATCATCCCACAAGAATTGGCTCCAAACTACTGAAGAAAATGGGATATGAAGGAAAATTCTTGGGAATGAATGGCCAAGGCATTGTCAACCCCATCAAAGTAGAGGAATTACCCCGTCAGGCAGGACTTAGGTATGCCGGGAAGGAAGTTGGAGAATGCACCAAGACAGCCAGTGAACCATCGACCACGGATGATGAGAAGCCCTCATCAGTTATTTTGAGGTAAAAGATATGATTTCCCTTTAGTTTCAACTTCACATAGTATAATTTATGTTGGAAATGTGGAGATACCAATTATAGGGACAAACTTGAGGCTTCTTACTGTTAGCCTCCTGCTCATAGCAGGTATTCACCTTTCGTGATCGACATATATACAAGCCAAATATGTCATGCTTTGCTTACAGCAATGTTCCATATTTGAAA